>CANSNZ010000743.1:35000-162500 GCA_947646795.1 Beta lomatogona | reverse complement strand
TGACTATGTGCTACTTCACAGTAAGAGGCATAGCTTTTAGTGAGCCAACAAAGATAATTAGAGTTTTAAATTGTAATGGTTATATGCTCCGGAGTATGAAATTAATAATTGAGGTTCCTCCTTGTTGTAGCCTATATGCTGACAACACTAATAATTTTTTATAATGTTTGCAATCCTAGAATTTGTATATATCCAGTGGCATGTCCAACATTTGAATGGTAGATCAGAGGAGTTGTATCCAGCATAATGAACTTATACGTGATTACTGATTCATTAAACCCCATTAAGCACCTCCTTGATCATTTGGAAATGAATTTCGTCTGTTGTATTTGATATGTATTTTGACTTTGAAATATAGTTATTGTGAGTGCTAATATGATCTCATTGTTTTATTGTGTGAGGGAGGCATGCAGCCAAGTGAATGTTGCTGAGAAGTTGAACCTGGAAGTGCACGAGATTATGCTTTAAAATTGTTCGTACTATGTTGAAAAGATTGTTGTCCTCTTGTTGCAATTTGCTAGGGGTTGCTGTATGGATGAAAGAAACTAGTTGGTTGGAGGAGCACATAGTGTTGTATAAGAACTGAGGTTTATGAATGGGACGGTGAATGAGTTTGATATGCTAAAACATCTACCGGAGGAGCAAAAGTTAGACTGGATTTTATTATGTATTAGTGATTAGTAGTTTTATTTCGGTGGTTGTAGAGATTGAATTGCAATCCTAAACTTTAGCTTGGTTTGCCAAACAGTATTTGAATTTGAATTCAAGATTTGAAATTCTATGTATTCCCAAACAGTTGTTAGAATTTGAAATTTCAAATTTGAAATTCTTAAGTTTCCCAAACACTCTAGACTTGGTATTGAATTCCATAAATTGAAATTCTGAATTTAAATTGAACTATTTGAAATGAAAAATGGGTATCCAAATGCAACCTAAGGAGATTTGGAATTCATTAGGAAGAGGTGTATTGGATCTAAATTTAATAAAAAAAAAATTACTTGTATCTCGTACTTAGCTTATTTTTAATTGTAATCCGAACTTAGTGGTTTCGTTGTTATGAATATGGGCTACTATGTTCTTATATACTTCTTATTTTTGCGTGAATCTTATGTTGTTAACACGTGACTTTTAAATTTTTATATTTTCTTAACAACAAAATAAGTTGACATAGTGATAACAATGACATTTATAATAATAACGACGACATTAAGAATACTCCCTCCGTTTTTTAATAGATGTAACATTTGACTTTTTACACATGTCGAGACACAACTTCGACCCACATTATCTTTAATTTTATAAATTTAAAAATTATAAGAAATACATATTTGGAAAGTGTATATCAAGACGAATCCAACAAGATCTCACATGAATATATTTTTCCTTATATATAAATAGCAATTGATGTTCAAAGGGAGTTGGATGAAAAGTACCCAAAGTCAATGTGTTGCATCTAAAAAAGAACGGAGGGAGTAATTACCAATACAACAACAACAACAACAACAACAACAACAACAACAACAACAACAACAATAAGATGATCCTACTAGACCTACGTAGGGGAACAACAGAACAAGTTTCCACCTCATTAGGTTGAGGGACTTCGAATGGATTATGTCCATGTAGGACGGCAGAAGGTACGTGAATCAAATGCACCGCCTCCTGAGCATTTTTCATGCCGGGCCGTCTCTGATGAGGTGTTAACCTAATCCATTTGTTGTTGATCTTGAATTTATTCGAGATATAGATTATTGAACAAATGTACTTCCTCCGTTCTTTAATAATTGCAACATGTAGGGGTTACGTACACATTTTTTAATCAGATGAAAGAGATAAAAAAGGGACTCATGTGATAAGGAGAAAGATAGAGAGAAAACATAGTCAAATTTATAATGTTGCAATTAATATGAAACATATAAATAAGAGAAATGTTGCAATAATAAAAGAACCGATGGGGTATTAGTAAATAGTAGTATTAATTTTTTATTTTTTTTGGTAAGGAGAAAACAACTTAGGACTAGCCCCTAGAATAGGACCAGCCTACAACATACTTTCGGATGATGGAAGAAAACACAATGTTAGAAGAAGAAAACCAATACAAAAGTGAATGAGCCTCATGACCATGATGCGCCATAAAATCAGCCGCCTAATTAGCTTCCCGATAGCAATGATTGATAGAAACCGCTTGGAACTTCTGAAGCTCCTCCACAACATCCATAATCAAAGATTTGATTTCCCAAGGAACCTTCCAAGTTCCAACAATGCCAGATAGAATTAATGACAACCAAATTGTCACCTTCAACAATAAAAGAATGAATACCAAGAAACCTTGCCGCCCGGATACCCTCACAAAGACCCCACGCTCCATCCTTAAGAATCGAACAATTTGAGGAAAGAGCCATCGCACCCACAAGACACAACTCTCCCATATGATTACGAATCGTGAAACCAAAAGAAGCCTTCCCAGCAAAGTTATTAAAATCGCGATCCAAATCATAAAATCTTACGATTTTACGATTCAAAATATGGTAGATGATTCGAATCACGATTCTAGACGATTTTATACATTTCTTTTGACTAGCGAAAACCTCGCAAATGTAAATCATGCTAACAAAGCAAATAATAGATACTTATTGTTAGTTATTGCCAATATAGTGGGTAAACAACTATTTTTTCCAATTTTTAGGTTTTTTAACTTATAATTTTAGCACATTCAATGAAGATTGAGTGCAATATCTCGATTATACGTGTTTGTAGAATCTTACGATTCTACGATTTGATTTTACGATTCGATTCTAAATATCGTTTCCAATTCAAACTAGAATCTCGATTTTGACAACTTTGCTTCCCAGTAGACAACTTAGACCCATCAAAATTGAGTTTGAACCACAAATTAGGAGGGGAAACCCAAACAATCTCCTTTGGAACACTACTCCCCACCGACTCCTGCCTAATCTGAACATCAACCTGAAACTCGCTAGACTGCGAGCACACCCAATCATGGGTAAACTTGACAATTGAAGCAGCAATCGCCCTTGTAGAGGAACTTGCTTCTTAAAAAATAACTCGATTACGCTGGAACCAAATGAACCACCACACAATACAATATTTCATAAGGTCCATTATCTTTCACATCATTTAGGTTATTAACAATATTATCCGAAAAAGGACTCAAAGGAAGGCAAGCCCACCCTAGACTCTCAGTAAGATCTGAAAAAACACCTCTAGTAAAAGAGCAATTAAACAGCAAATGATTAGCCTCTGACTGATAATTACAAAAACAACATTCTTGAGGAAGAAACACGTGACTCTTTTGAAGTCTAACTTTCGTTGGAAGACCATCTTGGCAAATTTTCCATAGAAAATTTTAAATTTTAGGAGGGATCTTAAGCTTCCAAACCCAAAGAAACGATTTAGAAGGAGGAGGGTCTAAAGCCAAACCCTGCACCAATAAAGCCCCGGACTTGACTGAATAATTCCCATCAGGAGTGAGACCCCAAACCATAGAATCTTCCCCAAGAGAAGACGGGATAAAGATACTAAGAATAGCTTAACATATTTCATCAGGGACCAATTCCACTAATCTCAATCTATCCCATTGTCTATCATCATTAATCACATCGTTAACTTTTAGATGTTCTGAACCAATCCCTGGAACACAAATAAAAGCAATTGGATAGGGGTACACCCAATTATTTTCACAAAACAAAAATTTATCCCCCTTACTAACAATCTCAATCTATCCCATTGTCTATCATCATTAATCACATCGTTAACTTTTAGATGTTCTGAACCAATCCCTGGAACACAAATAAAAGCAATTGGATAGGGGTACACTCAATTATTTTCGCAACGAGATTAATTTCTTCAATTGCCACGAGCAATTACTGGTAGGGACATAGTCAAAAAGAGAGAGACCCCTAAGATATTTCTTGAACACAAGATCAACCTATAAACTGGTCGGATTACTAACAATTTTCCACAACAATTTCATTTGAAGTGCCATATTATTAACATTAGCCTTCCTGAAACCCAAGCCCCCAAACTTCTTCGGAATACAAATAGGATCCCAACCTATGAGATTTGCTAATCTAGAATCCTGATTTTTATTCCAAAAGAAATTTCTATAATTCTTATCTAAATCATAATGAATAGAAGAAGGTAATAAGAAACTCTGCATTTGAAAATTAGTCTTAGTAGACAAATTAGCATGAACCAGAACAACCCTCCCAGCCTGAGATGAAGAATTAGCCTTCCATTTAGCAAGCTGAGACTGAGAAGACTGGACTACTTGCTGAAAAGTATTCTTAGAAACTCTAGAAACTATAATGGGACAACCCAAATAACTACCCAACGAGAAAGAGCTATTCATCTGAAGAATAGAATTAAACTCATTAACTTCATCAGGAGAAACATTATTCGTACACTGGAAAGAAGACTTATGAAAATTAACTAATTGACCAGACATAGCACAATACTTATCCAAAATAAACTTAATAATAGTACAACTTCGGTATGACGCTTTAACAAATAACATGGTATCATCAGCAAAAGTCAAAAAAGGAATCTTAATCCCCGATCAACCAATTTTAACTCCCAACAATTTCTCACCACTTATTGAATGGGCATAAATCTGACGAGCTAAAAGGTCTGCACATAAGATAAACAAATAAGGATATAAAGGGTCTCCTTGTCTAATTCCACGAGTTGGGAAAAATCAATCTCCCATAATACCTTTCACTAAAACCGAGAAAGAGACAGGGAAATGCACAACCTTATCTAATGAATCCACTTTTGATCAAACCCCAATTTTTCTAACATAACAAAAACAAAATCCTTTTCTAAACGATCATATGCTTTTTTCATATCCAGTCTAATAGCAATCCATCCTTCTTTACTAGATTTATTTTTAAAGGAATGAGAAACATCATGAGCTAATAAAATATTATTGAATTAATCTCTCCGGAACAAAAGCTCCTTGTAATGGATGAATAATTTTCCCCAACACTACTTTTAGCCGATTAGCTAACACTTTAGCTATAATCTTATAAATAGTCGAACATAAACTAATAAGTCTAAGATGATTCGCTGCCGAAGGATTATCAATCTTCGGAATTAGTTAATAAAAGTATGATTAATTTCAGCAAGAATTCGACCAGAATGAAAAAACGCTTGAACCGCTTTTACAACTGAATTACCCACTAGCATCCAGTATTTTTGAAAAAAGAACGGAGGATACCCATCGGGTCCCGGGGACTTATCTGGAGCAAGATAAAAAAAAGAGCATCCTTAATTTCTTTAGGAGACACATCGTGGCAAAGAAACATATTATCTTCATCAGAAATTATTTTGGTTATTAGCTCAAAGTCATTCTCTACATTAAAACCACAACTAGAATCACTAATAAACCGCTCTTGAAATTCATTGGAGATGTTCAACGAAATTTGAGTGGGATTCGTAACTACAACATTATCCTTAGTCGAAAATGATGAGATACTAATTCTATTTTTTCAAATAGTGGCACACACATGAAAGTATTTAGAATTAGAGTCTCCTTTAGCAAAATTAGTGGTTCGAGCCCTTTGAAACCATTATTTCTCTTGAAATTCAGACAAATTTCGGCTTTTTGATAAAAAAAAAACGTTCTTGAAGATTTTGTAAATTCAAATTAGTAGGATCAATCAATAATCAACCTTAATTATTTTTCCAGCTTTGTATCAACCATCAAAAGTTGCCTAAATATATTACCAAACCTAGTCTTATTCCACTCCTTAGCTTTAGATTTTAAAAGTCTGCATTTTTGCACAAGTCTAAACATAGACGAACCTTGAAATCTAGAACACCAAGTCTTCTTTATAAGAAAGTCAAAATCCTTTCTCAGACACCACATTTTTTCAAATTTAAACGGATGAGCTTTTTGTGATCGTGACGATAAATAAGATAAAGCTACAATGCAATGATCTGAAGTAGTAAATATGTGATGGTTTACTATAGTAGTTGGGAATTCATGCAACCACTCTAAACTTACTAAACACTTATCCAATCTTTCTAAAATATTACCCCCCAACTTCTTCTTTTTCTCCAAGTAAATCTCTAGCCAATAAACGACAATTCAGTACACTCACATTGATTTTTAATATCATTCATTCTTTGAAATCGAATAGAAGAAGCAGGAATTCCCCCCTTTTTGTCAGAATGAAAACAAATTTCATTAAAGTCACCAATCAAAATATAAGGATCAACTAGAGATGAAACATTATCTAATAATTCATCCCAAAATAATTTTTTTTACCTCCCAAAGCAGCATGCGGATATAAGAAAATAGCAACAAACGAATAGTCTAAAGAAAGCAACTTTATATTACAAGTCATGAATCTGGTACTTTTATATAGTACAGTGAGACAAAAAGGATTTCGAGCACTAGATTTTTACATAACCCATACTCCATCAGATCTCCCCACAGTGGGAAGACTTTCTAGAAAAGAAAAACCACACCTTCTGACACAAGAGTTAGACGGATTTTTAGGAGATTTTGTTTCACAAAGTTATCATTATATCAATGTGATTTGTAGAACAATAACTCTTTATTTTGCAAAAATATTTTTTCTTTGACTACCACGAACATTCCAAAAAGCCATAGACATTTAAAACAATTTCACAATAAAAGGATTTTTCTTTAGCATCCTGGAACCTTCCAATAAGTGACCGTCACCTAACAACACTGAAAATTGATAAACAAGACTAGCTTGATTACTGTAACACTTAAGGGTTGAGGAATCCCCCTCATCCATTGAATTGTTTTTACATGAAATAAAGGCAGATGAATCATAACATGATGAAAAGTGTTCATGCCAGCATGGTTTCATAGCTATAATATTGTTCCCCTCACAAACAGAACAGATCACAAACATAGACTTTTAATTAGTAAGTTCTCCTAAAATAACACTCTTCCATTTGATCTTCTACAATATGCATTCAAAAATAATCGATAAACTACTAAATAATACCCAAAATTTCGGAGATTCTTGCAAATACTCATTGAGCAATTTCTTCAAAGGAACCTGACACAACCAATATATAAAGCCTTCTACAGGCATAGGGTGAACAAAACACTCTTCTCCATTCCAATAGCTTCTGGGGCCTGGAATGGAGTAAATAAAGAAGTTATGGGAAGACACGAATAACATTTTGATTGGGATATTAATAAACCAGAAAGACTTAGGAAGGTTTATGATTTTATTGGATAATGAATCTTAATTTGATACCATCTCTCTCTTGTAACAGTAATCAGAACTGTACAAGCACTTACCTTTGCAATAATTTTGGTTAACTTGGAAATTAAAGTCATTGAAACAGCATAAATAGATTGACTTTCGAGAATTTGGATACTTGACGACTTCGAAAAAGCCACCCAAATGCAACAACACCACCACAGGTAACAACAACCTGATGATGAGCAACAGCGAGCAACAAACAATCAGAGCAGAAGACATAATCACACCAAAGAATGGAAGAAACACCCGAATTGAACGTATCATTCTAAGAAAACGGAAAGACTTAACCAACTTTCTGAATTTATTAGATAAGAGAATCATGAATTGCAACAATCTCTCACAAACAACCCTCAATAAAACAAAATAAGAATAACCCTTTGCAATAAGGTTGAAATACTGAAATTCTGAAGCAATAGCAATTGCAGGAATAATACCAAACTAACTAAAAAAATCCCAATTTAAATAACTTATTCTAGATCGCATATAGCAAACTAGAGCCAGACTTGAAGAGCTTCTAACCATTTTGGACACTTTAATTAAACATCTTTAACTTATAAAAGTGATTGGAACTGGAAAAGAGTATACCTTTGCATTAAGAAATAGACTGGCTTGCCTGAATTTTGACAAGGAGAATAAATCATAAATGAAATTCATCCCAGGCGCAAAGCACCGTCTTCACACCCACAATAAAGAAGAACTCTGAGAAGAACGATGCACCAACATCACGAGCTAGAAGACCAACAGATGTAAACAAAGAAGCAGGAGGACACAAAACCGACATTTGAACAGCAACACGAAGCCGACAGATAAAAACGAAAGCATTCACTCTACAAACCCTAGCTAGGAAGTCTAACTTGAATTTGAATGGAAGAAACAATAACCCTTTAATACAATCTAAAGAATGGAATGAAATTCCTAAATAAGAAACAAATGAAATTATCTGTATAGAGAATTTCTTTCGAGAATCTGAGATTTTTTCCGAGCAATTTCGATAACAAATTGGGAGAAGCTTTTGTGCTGAACTACAAATAGATTTGGGAACTGAATTCCATTAATCACAAGAGCTACTGATAGAAGACAGATGATGGAAAAAACCAGGAAGGCTTTGGCATTTTGGATGGCAACAAAACTCACAAAATTGAATTGGGGAAACTTTGAATGGCTTTAGCTAAGGTTTCTATGTTTTCGGGTGTTTGAGGACTTAATGTTGGAGTCTTTCTCTCTCACTCTATTAATAGTACTTCATAATAATCGTACTAGTAACGTAATACAATAATTAATAATAATAATAATAATAATAATAATGACAATAACAATTAACAACAATCCTTTCAAAAAAACAACAATAATTATGATTAGTAATCATACTAACATTAGTAATAATAATAATATTCATACCAATTACAACAATAACAATAAGTTTTTCGGTTTTTTTTACCAAATACCCATGACAAATCAAAAAATTCACCATATACCCTCAATGTTCCAAAAATTCACCAAATACCCTGGCTTTTCGAAAACGTTCACCAAATGCCATTTTCGTAACTGCCATTAACTTTATTTACCATTTTGCCACTATTAAGCCCTAACCTTAAAATCTAAACCCTAATCTAACCCACCCTCCACCCCAACCCAAGCCCCCCCACCCCTTACCCCCACGCTGCCCCACCACCCCCTCACCACCACCACCCCCAAATCCCCCATCCCCTTCCCCGCCGACCCCCCTCGATCCCCTTCCCCGCCGACCCCTCCCATCCCCTATCAGTCGTCCGAACCCCATCCCCTTCCCTAGCCGACGCCGGTGTTGCTCGCCCGCGTTTTCTCTCTTTCGCGGTCTTTGTTGTTCGCAGATGAGATGCTTGATGAACCGCTTCTCTCTTCCCTTGGCGGTGAAAATTCAACCCGGATCCGAGCAACCCGGATCGAAGGAGCGAAGAGGAAGACGAAATCATTTTAGGGTGGGGGAGGGGGGCTGCGGCCTGCGGGGGGGGGGGGGGGGGACGCCGGTGGCTGCGTTTGCGCCGGGGTGGAGGGGAGGGTAGGGGATGCGGCGGTGGGGTGGAGGGGAGGGGGTAGGGGGGTGCGGGGTTGGGCCTGGGGGTGGAGGGGTGGTGGGCTGGGTGGGTCAGGGTTTAGTGTAAGGGTAAGGGTTTAGGTTTATGATTAGGATAAGGGTAAGGCTTAGATTAGGGTTAGGGTTAGATTAGAATTAGGGTTTAGGGTTAGTAATGGCAAAATCGTAAATAAAGCTAACGGAGACTTAATGGAAGTTAGAAAAAGGGCATTTGGTGAACGTTTTCGAAAACTCAAGGGTATATGGTGAATTTTTGGAACATTGAGGGTATATGGTGAATTTTTTAATTTGTCGGGGAAATTTGGTGAAAAAACCGTAAGTTTTTCTGTCAAAAAAATAATAATAATAATAAGTTTTCAAATATGAGTGTGATCTGAACTGATCATATCTAATCTGAACTTACTTGATCTCATTTGAACTTACTTGATCTCATTTGAACTTACTTGATCTGATCTGAACTGATATGATATAATCTAATCTGATATGATGTAATCTAATCTAATTTGATATAATCTAATCTGAATTGAAATAAGTAAAAATTAGGTGAACTAAACGTAGCCTTAATCTTATGTTTAAACCTGATTGAACCTCAGCACAAACGCGGCTTGTATACCCTCGTCAGTCGTCGGGTCACTCGGCAGTCTTTCTATCGAAGTGAGAGAGTATCTTGTATCACTCCTTTCCCCAAATCTCTCTCTCTCTGTCTCTAAGGTCCGAGATTAATTCCAATGTCGTCAAACAATCCCTCCCAACTTCTTCCCTCAGGTTTTCTTTTTTTCCTTCTGCTTTTACTCCTGAATCTTTTTATTATGCTTTCTTTGAATTCATTGTAATTGATTTTTTTTGGGTGAATTGCAGAGTTGATAGACAGGTGCATAGGTTCGAAAATTTGGGTGATAATGAAGGGAGATAAGGAACTTGTTGGCACTCTTCGAGGTTTCGACGTCTATGTAAACATGGTGCTTGAAGATGTTACTGAATAGTATGCTCTCTTTCTCTCTCCACCTTTTCTTGCTTTCCAATTAGGGTTTTTAGTTTTCATTTGTTTTTTTTTCGGCTAATTATTTTGTTGCATGTGAGCATATGTTCCGATTTAGGGTTTTAGCGTTCAATTGAATTCTAGTTCGGGCTGTTGCTTTTATGTAGAATTTGTACAACTTTTTTGTGGGGAGGAGGGTTTGATAGTTGAAAGGGCATTGTTATTCATCGCCCTGTATTATTGTATCTCGCACTAATTACGATTGGGAGTTACAGTTTTATACCCTTATAGAATCGCCTCCGGTTGCTTTTCCCCTCACCAGCCATCCTTCTCCTTCTTTCAGCGCGGTTGTAACTACCACCACCGCGGAGTGTAAAATCATCTACCCGTAATTGAACTGTAGAGTCAAGAAGAACTAACTGACAGAATGTCCGTGTTAGCTAAATAAGTGGACTTAGGAATGCAGTGGTTAGAGACGTTGGTTGGTGGCGACAGCCGGCTAAGTCAAGCAGTTGAATTGGCCATAGTGCTGGTGCCTTTGTGGTGCAATGGGTAGTAACATTTGAGTTAGGTATGTCTGATTTGGGGGGAGGAGTGAGAGGTATAATTTAGCTATACTATCCGTATTCAGGGCTTTGTGAGGGTATTGTTGGGATATTTGGGAGAAAATTTTATTCACACTAGTGTGGAATGACGGTTAGTAAATGTAGGACAACTAAATGGTGCTTATATTGTAATCTTCCTCATTTGCGAGTAACGGAATTCCATCCTACAGAGATTGATAGACTGATTTGTACCAATAGATGGATGGTGATCTATTCCTATTCCTAGCCGGTAGTAGGCGTGAACTACTGGAATCTAAAATTAATAGTTTATGTGCACTAATTGCTAGTGGAATTACTGGTGCTGGCTAGGAACCGGTTTCCCCTGCCATTAGTCAAGGCAGAATACCTATAAAGATTCGAACCTAAAAAATAGCAATACTTCAAGAACCTGAATTATCAGCAAAAATGCCCAGAATAATACAAATGGGAAAAAGGCACACACAGGAATTGTAACCCAAATTGAAGTACCCAATATGAAAAGAAAGAACAAAATTGAAGAAGATTAATGTAAACTGTAGATCTACAACACTAATTTTAGCACCTAATCAACAATTGGCACCAATGTCACTAATTAGTAATGTTTTAGAGAATCAATAAATTTAAAAAAATTCATGGGAGGACTCGGGAGAGAGATATTCATGGGTGGCATCAAGTCAAAAAAGGTAGTTTGGTCCTTTCCTTACTAGATGTCATTAAACTCGCCTACAGTTAGTGATTTTTTTTCTGCATTTAGTACAGTCTTGCATTCTTTACAAGTTTGCGCCTTAATTTGTTACTCATAGTTTCTAGGATTCATTTTCTGGGTAGATTTTTTTAGTTTTTTTGTCTTTTGTCTTGTCAGACACTTTTGGTGCATTTGAAAATTTATGGGACTCCGAGGATATTATTGTGTACAATAGGGCACCAAACGGTTGAGTTTTATTGTGCAATTTTAAGGAAAGCATGGAGATCCTCACATTAAGAGCATGAGGTTATGGTTAAGAGAATATTGGCCTGGCCATAAACCCGCATGTTCAACCTTAATATTGAATAGCGTGTCGAAGTGCAAGGTGACTCCATGCAACAGAATACACTGTAGGAAAGTGAGGTGCAAATTTGCAATGACCTACGATAGGAACATGAAGATGTGCACCTCTTGTTTAGTTGCCTTTTTAGCGAGGCACGTTGATGAGGTCATGAGAGATGGAAGTGTCTAGGTGGGAATTCAACCTAGAAGACACTTTAGCAGATTAAAGAACATCAGCCAATCTCATGATCTGACAATATGTGCTTGGTAAGTCAATGATGAATCTTGTTCGGGGAATAAATGCCCCGTTGTGAAACTTCTTCATTGGGATGCCTTTCAAACCTCTATATATTGCATCCCAGATAGCTTTATCGAAGTACATGAGGAAACCTTTCAAAATATTGTCGTGGGGGATTTACCTTGCCAAAAGTTTGGAACTTGATGACTCCTCTTCCATATTGTCGGTACCAGCTGTTTTGCTCGGAAAGGTTCTTTGGCAAGCAGGGTGGCCAATTTTAGCAAATATTCCATTGTCCAATCCTTTTCTTTTCATGTTGGGCATTGGTGCCCGCGTGACCATAGAAATATCAATTATTTGTGCATGCTGATTCATTAGTTATACAACTTGTACTGGTGGGTTCTGGACTTCTGGTCACAAGTTAATCAGCTAAGTGGCTGGTGTGGTTTTTCAGAAGGTGAAAGAGACACTGCTTAGTGATAGTTAAAAGGCAGCCTAATCAAATGTGTATGTGAAAGCAAATGGAAAGTGCTATCTGCTGGGTGGAGAGTTATTGACTATCTAGTGAGCGAAGGTTTAAGTTATGAGGGGAATGTTGATGTTACTTGGATTTTTCATTTTACCTCAAGTACCTCGTGCCAATCAATTCAACGTGGGTATTGGTGGGTTCAAGTTACAAGTTAATCAGCTAAGTGGCTGGTGTTGTTTTTTGGGGTGAAAGAGACACTGCTTAGTGATAGTTAAGGCAGACTAATCAAACTGCCTTGAATACGTGAAAGCAAATGGAAAGTGCTTTGTGCTGGGTGGATATTTATTGACTATTTATTGACTGACTAGTTATGAGGGGAATGTTCATGTTACTCTGACTTTTCTTTAGTACCCCGTGCCAGACACTTCGACTTCGACATGGGTATAGACCCTTCGAGACTTTATTTCGGGTCATAAGTTCAAAAAAATTTTATATATTAGTTGAGTCGGACACTTGGAAACGAATCTGTTAGTACTCAGAGTCTCAGTAACAAGGTTCTATATGTATGAAAATGACAAGAAAGGTGTTTAGTTAGTTAAGATAATGATGTTATGATTTTGATGTGTGTGTTAAGAGAAATATATAGTTTTATTCTTATGTTGACTCATTATAATCCCACGTTTAATGTCAGTTATTTGCTTCAGGGTTCTCTAGCTTTCAGACTCACCTTCTGTCACCATTTGAGTTGTATACCTATGGCGTTTGCATGGGTTTAAATTTTTGTTCCATACTAGAGTTGGGTAAATAGTAAAATCTCATTCAACTTGGTAAAACTGATATACGCATGTATTTTCTTGTCACTGTATGACAGTGAAATTACAGCTGAAGGACGAAGAATCACAAAACTCGATCAGATTTTGCTCAATGGAAACAACATTGCCATTGTAAGTAACCTGGTTTGGTTTTCTTTTGTGGAATGTAAATTAATGGACACGGGCTAATTATGTCTTCTGATGTTGGGTGATGCAGTTGGTTCCTGGTGGTTCACCTGATTCAGAATGACAGCTTATTGCCTTTTAGTATGTGCCGTGATTCTTTTGGTGTTCATGACCTTGATGAGTTTTAGTTTACTGGGAAGTTTTGTCGGGTGAAAGTTGATCCTAAAGGCTGTCACTAGAAAAGTAGGGTGGCAGCGATGTATTATTACTTACGTTGTATCATGGCAGTGAGGTTCCGTTATTTGTAAAACCTATCACTGCCAGTGCTGGGACATCATACCTTGCACTGAGAAATTAGTTGTGGATTAATAGATTGATGCTGAAGCACTTTGTATCCAATATTTTTCAATTTGCGAGCAGATCACATTGGCCTATTGCATGTGAACCTGCCTTTTAATGATGAGCGTAATTAGCAAGGAAGATCTATATTCGACGGAAGCATTCTATTGATTTTGGTTAAGTTGGCTGCAGATGTTTTTTTATTTGTGGAATTATTATTTTGAATATTGAGAAATGTGCAATTTGGAACGCAATGCAGTTTTCCGTTGCCATAATATCTTTTGGAGTTTAGTGCAGTGTTTTCGTGTGTGGGCCTTAGGGCTGTTCAGAGTGCGGTTTGGACCGCACCAAACCACAACCCAAACCGAGTGCGGTTTGCGGTTTTAAAATTGCGGTTTGGGTTATGATTTCAAGCAAACCGCGGTTTGCGGTTTGAGCTTGGTTTTAATTTTTGTAAACTGCAATTCTATATAGGGCTGGCAATGGGTCGGGTTGGGTCAAGATCAGGTTGGGTTGGCGGGTTAACGGTTTGAGAACCCCTTGACCCAACCCGACCTGTTAACTTAAACGGGTTGGGAATTACAACGCAAACCAACCTTATGATAAACTGGTCAACCTTTAGGTCGACCCATTTAATTTTTTTTCCTGGTTTTTTCCATAGAAAAAAATAAAACAATAAAGAGTATGTTATGAAGCAACAATAGACAACAACTTAGCATTAAGCCATTACATAACCATATGCTAGATATTGTTCAAAATCAACCCAACTGTTGTTCAAAATAAACACCATTGCAACTTCATAATCAATTGTTCAACATCAACTGTAAAGAGTTAGAATTTTTACTTTTTAACTTTCTATATGGGCTAGCCTAATTTTTTTTAGTTGTGAAATTAGTTAGGGTTTTTAGGTTGTTTCCATAAATGGGTTAAACGGGTTATAATCAGGTCGAGATTTTCAACCTAATCCAACCCATTTAATTAAACAGGTTGGGTCAAGTCGACCCATTTAATTAAACGGGTTGAAAATTTCGACCCAACCCATTAATAATGGGTTGGGTTCGGGTCGGGTTGGGTAATATTTTGCCAGCTCTAATTTTATATGATTTTTTTTAAAAAAAATTATCTATTTTGATTTTTTTTAAGTACACTTGACAAGGTGGCATACACGTATACAACTGAAAAAAGAAGTTTGAGACAAAGAACTTGGACACTTTTGATAAACTATTATTTATGTTTAATTATGAAGTCAACCTCATATTTATTTGGACTCTTTATATGTATTAACAAATTTTTTTTTACTCTTAGATTACAAAATTAATGGTGCGGAGGAAAAAATGGTTAAACCGCAAACCAAACCGTTTCGCGCGGTGCGGTTTGGGTTGGGAAAATGTCAAACCGTATATCTGCGGTTTGGGTTGGGTTACATCCCAAACCGCACCAACCCAAACCGCGAACACCCAACTGGGCCTTCCTAGTTTAGAAATAGATTATGGTTTCGTGGAGTCTGAATATTAGAAAGTTGAGATTCAAAGGTTGGGTATGTACATTGAATTGCATATGTTGAAAATGAGGGATTCACAAGTATCTTCTCCAAGAATGTTAGTAGAGTGGGCTTGTGAATTGAATGAAATTGGTAATTGTTAAATTAAGAATGAGGAATTCAACTCTACATCCTTGATTTATGAAACAGTTTTAGACACCATTATGACATAATTCTAGGCAAAGGATTCGCAAGAACCCAAAACTTTCAAATTGGTTATTTGTTGTTTTTCAAAGAACTAAAGCTTCAAAACTACCATAAAGTAATCTCTCTATGCTCTATTTTCTTGACTATGGACCAAAATAACACCAAGAGCCTCTACAGGAGAGCCATGTAGAGGCCAAGCATATGCTAAGACAGGTAAAGTTTGAGAATCTTTCTTAGATTTAGAAAAAGCATCAACTCTGCTTTTAAACCTTCGTCAAATTAAAGGAAGCCATCTTGAGCAAGTGGTTTCTACCAAAGGCGTTCATGATGAACTTGCCAAATTAATTAGCTCTTTGACTAATCAGAGTCAACCAATAGGGAATTTAGATCCCTTTCATTTACTTGACAAGGTCGCCCCTTTGCAAGGAAAGCGACCTTTGGATGATGGATGTTTGATAGCTAAGAACAAGAAAAGCACGAAGGCCTTTTCAATTCTTCCGTCTACCTATACCAAAAAGGGGAAGGGAGACAATTTAAATTGTTTGGGAAGCAATGGAGGTACCTTTTTACATGTTAATGTGTGTGTGTCTGAGACTATAGCTATGAAAGTTTCAGAAGCGATTCACAGAGAGTCAAGATCAAGCTCCTTTTCAAGCACAAGCTCAACCAAGTTCGCATTTACCAACAAGCATAAGAATTTATCCACTCTACATCTTTCTTCTTCTACCTATGCTAACCTGTTACAAGGCAAGTCAGTTGTGGTTCATAAACCTTGTGAATACTCTTGGATGCCTATGTGCATTGCACCAAAGAAGAAAAATGGTGCACCAAAGCTGGAAACCCTAGACAATACCACCAACTATCTGCTAAAATGAGTGTAGATAGTTGAATGGATATGGATCAAAAACTTGAAGTCACCAGCATAAAGGAGGGTATGATCATTCCAAAACAAAATGATGATCAAGGATTAACAATGGATGTCAATGTTTAGTGATGCTGTCACATGTTCTTCCACCGGAGTGGTACACAACTTGGATGCAATTACCCCCTTTATTTTCTCAACAAAGTCAAGAATTTGTATGCATAATGCAACTCATGTTCCAACTACGGGTGCGTTCTCTTCACCTTAAAAAATTAAGTTTCAGGTCCAATAAGTTCAGTTCAGTTCAGATAAGTTCAGTTCAGTTCAGATAAGTTTCAATCAGGTCCAATCAGGGCAATAAGTTCCAATCAGGTCTAATAAGGTCCAATAAGTTCCAATCAGGTGCAATAAGTTCCAATCAGGTCTAATAAGGTCCAATAAGTTCTAATCAGGTGCAATAAGTTTCAATCAGGTCTAATCAGGTCCAATAAGTTTCAATAGTCAATGATCAATAAATATTTCTATTATTGTCCATTATTTTATTATTCATATCACTATTAGCTGATTATGTTATTATTAGAATTTTAATTAAAGTACCACAATGATTATATCGTATTATACTTGTATTATTGTCTATTATTTTATTATTCATATTACTATTAGCTGATTATATTATTATTAAAAAATATTATAATCACGGTTAAATAAGGTTAATAATAATAATCATCATAATTACAATATTTTGCAATTCGTCTTTAAACAACTAGAGAACATGTTTTCGAAACTAATAACAATGAAAGATATAAATGTTATCAATGGATTGCTTCATTATCATCACCGAAGTATCTTTCTTAGATATATTAGTGGTGAAAATTATGTATAGGCAAGTATATAAATAGTATTTTTTTTTGTTAAATTGTTTATCATAAGACATAATAAATAATTATTATTTTTTAAAGGGCGAATTTTAATAATTATTACTTCATAATAAATTTTGAGGGGTAGTATTTACGTTAGGGGTAATATTTATGTTATTACTCATTAATTTTTTTGTCTAATAAGGGCAAATAAGTTCCAATTAGGTCCAATAAGGTCTAATAAGTTTCAATCAGGTCTAATAAGTTTCAATCAGGTCCAAAAAGGTCTAATAAGTTTCAATAAGGGCCAATAAGGTCTAATAAGTTCCAATCAGGTCAATAAGTTTCAATCAGGTCCAATAAGTTCCAATCAGGTCCAATAAGTTGAATCAGGTCCAATCAGGTCTAATAAGTTCCAATCAGTTCAGTTCAGGTCCAATAAGTTCAGTTCAGATAAGTTCAGTTCAGTTCAGGTCCAATAAGTTGAAGAGAACGCACCCTACATCTTGAGCTACTTTATCCATGCTGCGAAGGCAAGGAAAATACTGCAAGTTTATTTACTTCCTTAAAGTAGTTATCGATGACAACAGGACATGGTCACTAGTTTCTTCTACTTAACTAGACAATCATGTAAGAGGCAAAAGAGCTCGTTTTTGTCATTTATTTTCAGCATCAATCTTGTAGACTCTTTTGCAAATTTCGCCGATGTCAAGTGTGTGTGTATATATCGGAAAAAATGGAGTTATGTTCCATTGCCTGTAGAACAAGATTAATTGCATTTAAAGGTTTCGAAAACATCAATTTTTACCACATTTTTCGAGTTAGGTTCGGATTGGGTTTTTAGGTGAACTTTTTCTAACTCTAAACTAAATAATCCTTAACATGGTATCAACTTAAGGCTATTGCCAATCTCTTTTGAGATGAACCATTCTAGCTTGTATGTCATCAGATTTTTCATCCAAAGATCTGCATGTGTAAGTCCATTTGAAGATCGAGTGGGAAATCAAGGGAATTGAGCAAGATTCCATGGTTGGCAAGAAGTTGATAGATTTTTGGACGGTGTAGCAAGTATGAAAACATTAGAAGACAGTCAACCAAACAGTAGCGCTTCAGGTGGTAAGAAAATCCTAATATTGATGTTAAAATATTAGCCAAAAAAAACTTTCTACTCGAGAAGCTTCTAGCCCCCACCCTTGCTATCCTAATCTCAACCCGCTTGTTTGCCGATCGGCCAATTCAGGCCCTCTGGTCATTGGTAAGCCTTTTTCTCGATTGTCTGGAGCTCCCTTTTGTTTAAGTTCCATATGCTAGGTAATTTAATCATGTGAAAGTTAGAGTTTCAATTGTTTGTCCCATTTCTAGTAGAGTTTGTTCTTGTGTGTTTGGGCTTCGATTTTTAAGAGTTCTTGTTGTTCTTACTCTGTTGTTTTTAGTTCTTACCAATTAGTTATGGATTACGGTCAAATTCTCTCTAATTTAGCTACTACCCATTTGGATGATGAAAAGGATGCCGAAATTTATGAGATGATTAGTTCCTTTATGAATTCTGGTGTGGGAGATGTGTTCCCTTTGTGTAAAAGTCTGAAAGAAGAGGGCAATTTCTTCTTTATGCGAAAAAGAGTTGAAAAGGGTTTCTCTAAGTATAGGACTACCTCTAAATTCATTTGTTTTGCTTCTCCTCATTTAGGGGAAGAAATTTTTTACCAGTCTTGTTGTTGCTTTAAACCTTAATCTTGCATTATGTGCTTTTTAATTGAAAGATATTGATTTAGCAACAGATGTTTGCGCATTGGTGCTTGAATATGGCTTGCTGAATGTGAAAGCTTTATATGGGATAGGTCTTTCTTTTAGGGAATCGAGCTTACTCAAGGAGGCCAATCAGGATTTAGTGAATGCATCTCAGTTAATTTGATTCAAAAAATCTGAAGTGTTGGGAAAATTAAAGTCTCTTGAGAAATCATTGGAGGGAGAGTCTTTAAAAGAGGTTATTGATAAAAAAGGGAAGAGAAATATTGCATCTGTGGATGTGGTTTCTGCATCTCGATGCTTCATGGATTGTGAAGATTTAAGAAGTAAGGCTGCCATAAGGGATGATCTGAAAAATTCTTTTCTTCGGAGTGTTCTTATGCGAGTAGTGGTTCGTCTCATGGCTCTTCTTCTGTTCCGTTTGGTTTTAGTTGGGTTTACCTCCTATCATGGAGGCCCCCATGAAGAGGGATTCTAAAGGGATGAGTGGCTCCCTTAATGAGGATTTAAGTTCGACTGAGAATGTGAATGGCATGTAGATTATTTGTGACACAAAGGTTAGTGGTGTTGCTTCTGGTTATGCTAATGACGTTTTTGTTAAAATGGGTGCTAGTATTACCCCTATGGAAGATGAGGTCTTTGTAAGGGAAGTTTTCAAGGAACAGAATGATCCCATAAATGTTATCACTAAAGAAAATTATGATCAGGCGAAACCCAATTATTGGTTCTACTACCGAAGAAGGCTGGGTTAATCTCTCTATGTTGATTGTAGGACATGTCTTCAAAGCAGCTTCTAAAAAGAGATGTGTGACTTAGCTCGAGCCAAAGTCACGGTCAATTGTGAAGTTCCGGGTTGTTGGTGCTCGAGTTGAGTCTTTTGATGACTCTTGTGAGAAGGTAAAGGTGAGCAAGGATTTCATGACATCTTCCAGCTTTTCGGCTACCAGTCGAGAAGAGGTTACTAGTTTAGCGAGTCGGAAATTAATGGGATAAACATCTTGTCTTCGAATGCTCCACCTAATTGTTTTCTTCAAAAAGATAAGGACTTAACTCCAAGTCATGGTCCCATGCTCGATAAAGGTTTTTGTTCAATTTTACGAATGCGGGTTTCCTTTCGTTTTGCTCTGGTCAAATGATTGGTTCTTGTCCTGCAAAAGCTCAGTCATCGAATGAAACAGATGGGTCCAAAGCTAGTGCTCATTTTGGCTCCGATCTTCAAGTTCAGTGTGTGAAGATAAGAAAGTCGATTGTGAAATAGGCTAAAAGTATCCCTACATCTATCTTTGGTTTTGCTTGCAGGTTCATCATTATTGATTAGCATGAAGAGGAAAGCTTTATCCTCCCCTCTTTGACTGCTCCAATCACCCAAGTAAAAAGAAAATGTTTAGTTATGAGTTATTAGCTAATTATGTCGAGTGTTGTCAGGTTTTATGGTATTATTTGTACGGTGTTTAGGTTGTGATGTTTGTAGAAATGGTTGTGTACTTAGTGTCAACCACGAAACGTCTGCTAGCCAGGAGTAGTGGTCTTTCTCTTATCTGCTTGTTACCCTCTGCCAATAAAAAAAAAATCAAAGGTCGTTAAATCCACAAAACACTAGAGGAAAAAAGCCCAAGGGCTGCGGTCAAAAAGGGCCCAAGGGCTGCGTTTTTCGACCGCAGCCATTGGACTAGCAGCCCTTGGCATTTAGGAAGGGCTGCGGTTTTGGCCCTTAACCGCAGCCCTTAACCCACCAAGGGCTGCGGTCAGGGCCTAAACCGCAGCCCTTATGACCCAAAAAAAAATAAAAAAAATAATTTTTTTTTTTTTGCATTTTTTTTTGTCCTAAATGTTCCCAAAAATATATATATATATATATATATATATATATATATATATATATATATATATATATATATATATATAAGTATTATTTTTCATTACAAATTATGTTTCGTACACAAATATAGAGAAAATAATAACCGAATTACACAAAGAACTTCTCTAGAGATGACAAATAAAACCAAAATATCCGAATCAACCGAAGAGTTGGAGCTACCAGCTGCCATGGGTATGCTCTATGTATTCCATATCGGTATCACTTCGATATGAGACATCCAGATCGGTATGTAACCGAGATGTCAAATTTCAAAGAAACCGAAAGAATGTTGCTCTTCAATGATTAGAAATCAAACTAATTCTATCTTTAGTACGCCAAAAAAAAAAAAAAATGAAACTCTAGTGCTCGATATAAGAAATGTAAGATAGACCAAAACAACTAGCTCAAATAAAGAAATGTCCAATCATCTCGAGTGCAACGGGGAGGGGGCGGTCGTGGGGAGTGCGGCAGGGAGGGGGCCGGGTCGGAGGGAGTGCAGCATGGAGGGGGCTAGCAGGGGGAGTGCAGCAGGGAGGGGGGCGTTCGGGGGGAGTGCGGCAGGGGAGGGGGTTGGTCGGGGGGAGTGCAAGCAGGGAGGGGGGGTCGGAGGGAGGAGTGCAAGCAGGGAGGGGGCCGGGGGGGAGTGCAAGCAGGGAGGGGGCTGTTCAGGGGCGAGTGCAGCGGGGAGGGGCCGGGTCGGGGGGAGTTCAAAGGGAGGGGGGCTGGTCGGGGGGAGTGCAGCAGGGAGGGGGGCGGGTCGGGGGAGTGCAAAGAGGAGGGGGCCGGGCAGGGGGAGTGCAAGCAGGGAGGGGGCCGGGCAGGGGGAGTGCAGCAGGGAGGGGGTCATTCGAGGGCGAGTGCAGCAGGGAGGGGGTCGTTCAGGGGGAGTGCAGCAGGGAGGGGGCCGGGTCGTGGGGAGTGCAGCAGGGGGGGGCTGCTCGGGGCGAGTGCAGCGGGGATGGGGGCTTGGTCGGGGGAGTGCAGCAGGGGAGGGGGTCGGGTCGTGGGGGAGTGCAGCAGGGGAGGGGGCTGGCGGGGGGGTGCAAGCAGGGAGGGGGGGGCCGGGGCGCTCGGGGAGTGCAAGCAGGGGAGGGGGGAGGAGGGAGTGCAAAGAAGGGGGGGGCCGGCCGCAGGGAGGGGGCCGGGTCGTGGGGGAGCAAGCAGGGAGGGGGCCGGTCGGGGGAGTGCAAGCAGGGCGTATATAATTGTATAAAGGCAGAAAAGATCGGGTCCTCAAATTCAAGGGCAGATATAATTTCATAACAGAGGCAAGTTTTCGAGCCCTGAATCTGTTGTAAACCAGCAGCTCAACAAGATACTCAGCACTCGGAGATGATCAACACTACATGAAGCATACTTCCATAAAAGAAGCACGCAAAAAATACTATTGTGATCATCAATCAAACATATTCTCATAAGCATTATTGTATTCATCAATCAAACATATTCTCATAAGCAAGACAAACCACACAAGAAGGATTTTCAGCAGAAGCATATACAAACACATCAATTTTCCAATCAGATAAGAATCTTGCAAGATGATGAAAAGTTGAAATCTCCATAAATTATCAGTTAACATGTCTAGTTTCAAATCGCAAAACAGAAATGATTATATTAATTTCGATTTTTGATCCTCAGATTCAAGTTTAACAAGGCATCATTGCGCGGAATATTCGATAAGAGTAACCTAATTCGAAGAATATCAAGCTTAATTCGCATCATAAATCTAAAGATTGTGCAAATCGTAAATCCATATATTCAAATGAATTCACATATACACACAAATTGATAAATATAGAAGATCTGATAGTAGGAGAGAGAAAATTACTTGAGAAGCATATGGCAATTGATAGCTACTACTGGAAAATCACACGCAAGGAATGAGATGCGAAGAGACAGAGGGGGATGCGGGTTTTTGTAACAAACACTTTGCTCCATGTAACAAAAAAAAAAGAAAAGAAATCAAACACTCACTTACCAACAAAAATCAGCACTCAAATGGTCAAACCACTAAGTCCAAAGAGCAATTAATCCTCGCCGAACGAAAAATGGCCGAAGCTATAGCCAAGTTCGGAAATCTTAGTCATTCCATAAGAGACTAATTTATCAAATAAATAGAAACAAAATTAAACTAGTTAAACATTTACCAACACCAAGAAGAAATTAGATTCACAAAATAGAGAAGAAGGCACGCACCAAATCAATAACAATAACAAGCAAGACCAACACAAATAAAGGCAAAAAACAATTCAACCAAACCAGCACCATGATCCCAAAGGGGGCTACAATGCCCATACTAATTCCTCGAACAATCATCTTCAACTAAGGGGGAAAGGGGGATAAATAAGGTTCATCCTCGAACAATCAACATCTGGGTAAAAGGGTTCTAATTTCTAAAACATAACTCGAAAAAAGATAGCACAAAAAAAAGCGTTCGAATAAAACATACCTTTTCTCATACTCCAAAGATACATTACAAGTCAATATGTAACAATTCTCTCCTCTTCGATTCGTATCCAGGGTCCCTCCACAGATACAGAAATCAATATATCAGATTTCCAAGTCAAGTATATGCAGTACCATATTCCAGATAAAAATTGAAGTTTTCTTTATATTTTAGTTAACAGATAAATTGATAAACACAAAAATCAAAAATCTAACATTGTTCGAGAAGGATACAATGAAACTGCCATATGAAGATTGTTTGTATTATTTTTGTCACAAAAGGGAGGAAGAAAGAAGAAAAGAAAGAAAGTGACTTTTGTAAAGTTCGGTTTAATCGAAGGAAGGGAAAGGAAAGTATTCTTATTTCCCTTTCCTCTCTAACTCCTCCAAATATGAGAGGAAAGAAAATTGCAAAAATCTTAAGATTCTTTACCCATTACTTCCTCTCCTTTCCTATATAATCAATTTTTTTATTTTAAAACCAAACATGGTAAAGTCTTTTCATTTCTTTCCCTTCTTTCTACTACATCCAACTGTCCAATATGAGTACCCTAGTATGAATAATACACTAACAAACGAATCCCTTGTTAATAATGAAAAATCAACCAAGTACATCAATGATGGTGGATAATGTGTTAACGGTTAAAAAGAATGCTTCAACAAGGTAAATATCCATTATGTAGGAAAGGTTAAGAAACGATAGGCACTAGCAGAATATAATAGCTTTTAAGCTGCTTAAATTCTAAACTATAGCTTAAGCCTTTCTCACGTGAAAGGCAAGCGATGGAAAAATAGATAAAATAGACAAGTAATACACTCTATTAAAGAAGATGATTATACCTGAAGTTCATGTTCATTGAACATATCAATCCATTCCTTTCGTATAAGTTGCTGAAATCCTCTCAGGAAATGCGAACTTTGCTGACGTATCTGACATTTGTAGTATCCATTAGTTTGACATACCTAAGGTATCAGTATGTAGCTAAAGTTGAAACTTGGGTGGAAGCATACAATCATTATAACGAATAAGACCGTATTACCTGATAATTCAATAGATGATTAGCTATTAGATGAATAAATGCAATCACATTCTCATTCATGACACGAATATTTTTCCCTCCAGGAATCAATTCATCTTATGTGTGTTCTCCATATTCATTATTTATAATGACAAAGCATAACTCTAATCCTGAAACATCACCTTGATAATGCTGCAAAGCAACCAAGATTAGGGTAAAACAATATCAGCAAGCTGCAATACAGGATAAGATTCTCTGGCAGACAAAGTATAATATGAAGGGAAAAGCATTAGATTTAGGCAAGTATGGAAAGCAGTCAACACTTAACAAGAAACAGATACACAAAATACAAATTGCACTTCTAAAATTCAGGAGAGGCGCTCGAAAAACAAGATCTTGCCAACTCAATCCAGTGACATACCCATTCTCAACAAAAGAAACTATAGCTTGCAATGTTGCTGAAAATCCAGCAAGCTTGTGTTCATCGCCATACCTGTTACAAGGCAGCAGAAATCATTTTAAAGAAGCAAATTCATCCTGATTTCTACAAACGCTTGTCATGTTCGAACCTAGCAGTAGTTAGTATTCACAACTTCGAGGCAGAAGATGAACCTGGAATATATAGGCTTCCCACATTGACAAAGAATAAAGTAATGCTTTTTCCTTTTCCTCCATGAAATAGAGGCATCATCCCGCATATTCAAACAAAGAAGTGCTAATCAAAAAATTTCATACAAGAGAATGATATGAATGAATTTACTAAGTCAAAACATTAGCGAATGCATTTCATATATTTCTCCCATATTTGATACTAAACTATCTCATTCTTATACCATATTATCTCGTCACTTAATATTATCAATACACTATTACTTTTCAATTTGAAATACCAAATCAAGTAGTAGTTACCAATTATGGATATCAATACAATAACTAACTCCATAATCTACACACGTAATCATCAAACCACAACTATTCTAGAACGGAAAGAGTATTGTTTTCACCAATTAAAATGGAATAATTACACTAAAGTGAAGTACTGAACAGTGAAATGAAGCAATTGAAACCATAAGGCAGACCTCATTTTCGTGTCGCTTGCCCGGAATCCACGAAGATGTCGGCATATAGACCCTTTATCCGTAGATTATAGCGCACATACAGGGCGAGAAACAAAATTGAACATAATCGAAAGCGAAAAATGTCAGCAATCTACCAAAACCAACGAAGAGAGAGAAACTCAAGCGATTGCAAGACTACAACAATTTCAAAACCAATTTCGAACCCTAGATCCACGAAAATCATTGAAGAAACAGCAAAATCAGGTAAAAACTTAAAATCAAAAGAGGGGAGAGAGAAAATACCTCAGCGGCGAGGTAGTCGAGAACAGATCTCCGGCACCGACACGCTCAGCAAGTGTTCGCGCGACAAAAACGAAAGAAGGAGGAGGAGAGTGCAGGTGAGAGAAATAGACGGCGCCGAACAGAGAGAAGGTGGAAAACGAAAACAAAAACGCAGCAACGGTGGTCGAGCGACGAAAGGGACAAGCATCTCGCCATCTTCTTGCTGCAACAACAAACAAAACCGCACGTCAATAGGAGCCGGAGTCATGACAGTCATTGATGTGAGGAGGAGGAGATCAGCAGCGACCACAGCAGAGGTCGGAGAGAGAGGGGCAGGGGAGTGAGTGTGTGAAAGAGAGGGCCAGGAGCGTGAGTGAGAGAGAGAGAGAGGCGGGTATTCGTAACTAGGGTGTGGTGTGAGTGCGGGAATTGCCAAGCGAGGGAAGCTTTAGGGGGAAATGAAAACGTGAAGGGCTGCGTTGTTTAATAACCGCAGCCCTTTGTAATGAAGGGCTGCGGTTTTTGGGTTAACCGCAGCCCTTTATAATGAAGGGCTGCGATTTTTCGACTAACCGCAGCCCTTTGTAGTTAAGGGCTGCGTTTATTAAATAACCGCAGCCCTTGGACCGCAGCCCTTGATTTTTTTTCCTCTAGTGAAAATTTATGAAACATAGTTATTTAAAAAATACATCAATATTAGTACTTCATAAGGATACTTAAAACCGAGGTTTCATAAAGTTTAAGCAAATTGAACATAGTTATTAAGAGAATATTTATCTATACTAATATATTAAAAGGTGTACATAAGAAAGTTTGTGTGCCACGTGACACTCTCCTCTAAGGCTCTAATGCAAATGCTTTATTTTCAAGTCAAATCCTCAATTTAAAAAATAATATTGTGTAGTTACTAGGTATCGAACACGTGACCTTTGAAAGGAAAAGTGAAAGCTTAACCTTTAATCTAACATTACACCATTGTTTAGTATTTCAAAATAAAATATCATAAGGTCTTATAATTATACCTCATTAAAAGATTTGCACAATTAGTTAGATACCTAACCTTTTTATGATAATAACAAGACTATTATAGACATAAACTCTTACTCCAATTCCTTGTAGAAAGTTGAGCTATTGCTCATCTCCAAACTTTAAGGGTTTATTTTTCAAAAATTATACAATTATTTATTATGACATTACGTCAAGTTACGAAAAGTAACAAACCGGGGCATCGCCCGGAACACTCACTAGTTACATATGAAATCCCGTTACTTATCTTGAAGCCCAAATTAATAGATGCACATGTAAGTACCAAGAGGAAGGTGCTCATATCATGACGACGTTTCATTGAACATTGATTTTGGGCAACTTTCTCTCTCCTCTACTTTATTCACTTTGCATTTATTTCTCTGACAATTTTCTTTTCTCTCTCCTAATTTCTGTCTCCTCACAATAATTTCCTCTCTCCTATTTTCTATCTTTCTCTTCTGTTTTATTTTATTAGAGCAATTTTATGTTCACTGCAAGGTCAATTGTTGTTCATAAAAGTTCATTTAAAGTGATCATATGTTCGTTCCTTTTGTTATATTCCTAAATGTTTTCCTCTCTAATGATGTTCATTTGTGGCTCAATGATGTTCATTTATGGCTCACTGATGTTCATTAATTAATCGGTGGTTTTTTAAAGAATTGTATTAATTAAAAAAACAACTACTAGATTCAATAAGCCATTTTATGTTCATTACAGAGTCAATTGTTGTTCATAGTGCTTTGGCTGAAGTTCATTTGGAGTGATCTGAACTTTTCTGATTTGATCTGAACTAATCTCATCTGGTCTGATCTGATCTGAACTTTTCTGATCTGATCTGGTCTGATCTAATCTGAACTTTTCTGATTTGGTCTGATCTGAACTTTTCTGTTCGATTATTCTTATTATTATTAACGTCCAAGAAATTATTATTATTATTATTATTATTATTATTATTGTTTGTATTATTATTATTATTATTATTATTATTATTATTATTATTATTATTGTTGTTGTTGTTGTTGTTGTTATTGTTGTTATTGTTGTTATTGTTATTATTATTATTATTATTATTATTATTATTATTATTATTATTATTATTATTGTTGTTGTTGTTATTGTTGTTATTGTTGTTTTTATTATTATTATTATTATTATTAGCAAAAAAAAAAAAAACCTTTTACGAGCTTATTTTAGCCAAAAAAACCTTATAAAACATTTTTTGCGAAAACAAACCAAATCAATTTTTTTTTGTGAAAACAAACCAAAATCAAAATTATTTTTGCAAGATGAAACCTAGCCACCACTACCAGCTGCCACCAACCCTCCCTCCACCCCCTCAGGCGGCACCCCCACCCCACCTTTGCCCGGTCTCTCCAAAATAGTCCTACCTTTCATAAATTTGGGAATAATCCCATCTTTGTGGGACATTTGTAAAAAACGGGCCTTTTTACCGGTCACCTGGTTCAAAAGGTGATGACCCACCCATGTTTTTTTCAAAAAAAAAACCCCCCCCACGCCACGCCCCCCCCCCCCCGAAGAGCTGCAAATTAAGAAAAGGAAAAGGAGAAAGAGGGGGGTTTGCGAAATTATGAGGAAGAAGAAGGGGTGGGGGGTCCGCCCCTGGAAAGAGGAAGAAAGGAGAAAGAGGGGGGGTTTGCGAAATTATGAGGAAGAAGAAGGGGTGGGGATCCGCCTTGGAAAGAGGAAGAAAGGAGAAAGAGGATGCACAGTATGCCGGGGAAGCGAGCGAGCGGGGGTTTGTTGGGGGAGGGGCTTTTGCGGGGGAAGCGGGGGAGGGGGTTTGCGGGGGAGCGTGGGGGGAGGGGGGTTGCGGTGGAAGCGTGGGAGGGGGGAGGGGGTTTTGCGGGGGGAGGTAGGTTTGCGGCGGAGGGGTGGAGAGAGGCGAAGGGAGAGGAGAGGGGGAGGGGCGACGGGGAAAGGGTTGGGGGAAGGGCGAGAGGGTAGGGGGGGGGCTTGCCGCTCGCAGGGAATGAAGGGTGAGGGACTGGGGTTGCTGTGGGGGTGGGGGTGGGGCAGGGCTGCAAGGAGGGGGGTGCGGTGTTCATGGGTTGTTAACCGTCCTGAAATTTTATTTCGAGACGGTAACCGGAAGTACCGGTTCGTCATATTTGCGAACAGTAACCGTAACCGTTCAAACCGGTAACCGCATAAACGGTTAACCGATTTTTCGGTACGGTTTTCTGGTTAACCGTTAACCGTTACTCAAGTTTTATCAAATTATTTTACTACTTTTATATATTAGATTTTAGTTTTTTCTCAACATAAATAATATACCATTAATACCAAGATTCTCTATAAAAGATAATTATCTCTAAAAACATTCCACACCATACTATATTACAATACAACGAATCCATATCTCAAAGTTCTAAGAAAAATAAGCAGCAAGTAAACAAAAAAAAAAATCAGCAGCAAGTACACAGAAAAAACAATACACAGTGAGCAGCACAAATTATTAATTGTTTAATATAATTAATAATATAAACAACAACACAGTGAGCAGCAAAAATCATTAATTAATTAAAACAGCAGCATAGCGAGCAACAAAAAACAGCAGCACAGTTCGTCAATATCACTCCAACAAAGAGCCAAAGAGGTACTGACTTGTTTTCTCACACAAAAATCATTAATTAATTAATATAATTATTATAAAAAAATAAATAATAATAAAAAATAAATTTATCCGGTTTTTCGGTTAACCGTTTTATAAAAAAAGCATAAACGTAACCGTACCGTTTAACCGTAATTTTTACCGGTTCGGTAACCGAACCGTTTAATCCCAAATTTTGCCGTTCGGTAACCGCCCATTTTGACCGGTTTTCCGGTTTTTCGGTACGGTATTTCGGTTTCAGTTTTTTGTGAACACTGCATGTGTGGGGTGGTGGGCCGACAGGGGGTGGGGGACCGGGGGGTGGTGGGGCGACGGGGGGGGGGGACCGGGGTTTGTTTGTGGGGGTGGGGTTGGGCTTGTAGGGGTGGGGTGGCTAGGTGGTGGTGGTTGTGGAGGAATAGTAACTAAAGAGGGAGAAAAGAGAAAAACCTACATTTGCAGGTTGCTAACAGGTAAGGGTCCATTTTGAACATACACACTCTAGAGGTAGGATTATTCCCAAATTTATGAAAGGTGGGACTGTTTTGGGAGGATCGCTCAAAGGTGGGACTATTCCCATCAAAAAATCCCTTAGATTTTGGTTTGTTACACCTAAGCAACAACTTTGTTTATCAAACCTAAAAAAAATTAGCTATGTTTGCCCCAACCTAGGAGAACACTATATTCTGGAATTATGTTTGACTTGACACCAATTTGAGAATTATTTTCTTTTTAAACACTACAATGGGAAAGCATTCGCAAACAAATGAAATTTTATACTCCCTCTGTTTTTTTATCATTCTCACTTTCCTGTGCGCGTCTCCCAATTTACCCCTTGGAACTTAAATATCTTTCCTTATATATTAGTAAAAATTATAACGATTGAATATTAATAATGTACTAATTGAGACGAATCAAACAAGGCCCCACATGACTATATTTTTTCTTATAAATTGAAAAAAATTGAGAAGATTATATCTAAGTATGAATAGTGCCAAGATTCCAAGTGAAAAAGATAAAAAAAAACAGAGGGAGTACTAATCAAATATATATATAATTTTTTTTGGCATTTGGGTACCAAGATTAATCGCAATTAAAGAAGGAAAGAGAACATACGAAAAAAATAAATTAGGTGGCTTCAACTCTTCAAGACAACTTGCATTGTGATTTTGCAATGCATCTTTAAATTAATGACTTAGTTTTAATTTTTTTTATATAAAATATATGTACACATATCTAATAAACGAGTTATATCATGTTGACCCATTTACTTAAAACGTGTCACAAACTTTGACCCGAATCCATTTATTTCGTGTTGAGTTATGGTCGTATTGTCGTGTTATATCATTTCTTACATAATAATAACAACAACAACAACAACAACAACAACAACAACAACAACAACAATAATAATAATAATAATAATAATTAGAAAAAAGAAGTAAGGATAAAGTCTGAATTTTTCTAATCTGATCTGATTTTTTCTGATCTGATCTGATCTGAATTTTTCTGATCTGATCTGAATTTCTCTGATCTGAAATAAGCACTAGAGTACTTAAATAAGTTGAAAAGAACATAGCCTAAACTCAACTTATCATTTAATCTTTGAGGATCATGTTTCAAACCCCAGTCAACTAATAAGGCTTAACAATTTTATCTTATACAGGCATGGTAAGAAACTCTCAAAATATATTGCTTGGTATTTTTGTGTAAAGGTATTTAGTAAAACTTTTAGAAAGTTTAGGGGATAGAATGTAGAAAGTTTTAAAAAGTGATACAATGTAAACTTTCATAAATCTTGCGACATATGTAGAAAAACAAAAAATATATTATGCTCGGAATATGGCCCGGCCTCAACAACTAGTGCCTAGTGGTATAGTCTAGAGAGAAGTGCCCTGTTCCTGTGCCTGAAACTGAGAAAGAAGGGCTAGAGGGGGAGATGAGTTACACGGAGGAAACGCTGACTAAGAAGAGGGAGGTGGACTCCATCATCACAGACACTCTCGATAAAGTTCTCGTCCTCCGCTTTGGCCGTTCTTCTGACCCCGTTTGCCTCCAACTCGACGACATCGTATTTTCTCTCTCTTCCTTTTCTTTCTATTTAACTTTCATTTATTATTATTATTGCTTAGAAATTTTCAAGGATTGATTTCTTACCAGAGAAAGTCCTAATTCTTTATTATTAATTTTTGCAATTGTAATTCATTTGTAATTGGAACTTAATTATGCAAGCAGATTTTGTTTCATATTCTTTTGATTATAAACTTTGCATGATGATCAATTTAGAATGGCTTTGAATACTTTTGACATTAAATTTGGTTTATTTTTGATGTTGTGGATGACTGTTGTTAATGTTTTCAGTGTTGGAATCTCTGATTGATGGCATTATGGTTGGATTATAATTAGTTTTTCTGTAATTTTGCTTGTGTCAGTTGGCTAAATCAGCTCGAGACGTCTCGAAATTTGCTCGTGTTGCATTGGTTGATATGGATTCAGAGGATGTGCAGGTGTATGTTAAGTACTTTGACATCACACTCATACCTTCAACAATATTTTTCTTTAATGCACACCATATGAAGATGGATTCTGGGTATGTTTGCTTCTTTTATAGCATTAACGCGCTGTTGACGTACTTGTGTTCTTCCATTTAGTTGTCAGCATTTCCTGTCATATAATGTTCTGTTTAGGTGAAGGTTTATTTGATTATCAAGTCAAGTTAACCAGATGTATGGTAAGGAGTTAGGACTTAGGAGGGATTTTGCTTTTGATGGTTTATTATTGTCAACAGTGGTGGATCCAGGAATTGAGTGATGGGGATACGAATAAATTATCAAAATAATCACATCAATAATTCATAGCCGTTAATCAATCGCCACCATTCTAAGGATGTGCTTTAATGATATCTAAAGATATAATCAAGGATGTGCGAAAAATAATAGAAATAAATTCTTAATTGTATGGCGGGTTTAAATTTTCATGTTAAAATTGTTAAGTTAAATTCCTGTTGAAAATATGGTTAACAAATTATGCTTTTTACAGTACTTTGAAAAATGTGTCAATAACTACATTCTCAATAGATCACTGTGTAACTTACAAACTGTTTTTCTTAATAATAAAAGGAGTAAATAATAACCTATTAAGGAGGTTTTTATATATTATTGCTTTCTCTTTTCTAGATATTTGGTGCATGATTTTTGCCCAAAAACAATGTCATAATGTATATATTTATTTTGAATTGTGAGTCAAGTGATTTTGAGTCAAACAGGCAAGATGTGTTTATAGTAAGTAAAACTGCTTTAAATGTAGAATTATTCTACTTATTTTGAAAGGTTGTAAGTCACATATTGACCTTAGACAAAGTTGTAATTGACCTAATTATAGTATAATATATTTTTTATTATTAAAGAACCCTAAAATGGTCGAGATTTAACATTTATAATCGAGTAGAAGTCAATTAAAAAAGCAAGACAAATCTTTAGAATGAAAAAATATAAAATGCTATCAAGCAAATTAGAATAAAAGACCAAAGACATGTTTCTTTAAAGAACCTCTGTAAGCATCAAAATTCTTCTAAAACCATGGAAAACACTATTAAAATCAATAAAAAACAATAAATGAGATTACAAGAAAGTAAAATAAATACAAAGAATTTGGTTCTATAAAAAATCGAACCCCATACCTCACCATGGTACACGAATTTGTTCGATGCTGCTAACCATCAAAACAAGTGCTTCCAATCAGTTAATATATGCAAAAATACCTTTCATGCAAGCAAAATGGGGGTAACACTGAGTGTCATTATTAGTCCCTCTTATGTGGAATAGAGAGAGCGAACTAGGAAAGTAAAGAAAGAAAGAACGAGGAAGGTTAGGAGAAGAATTAGGAAATGAAAGGTTCAATGAGTTGAGAGAAGTAATAATATGTGTTACTGACTCTAGGGGGCATAATTGCTGTAGGCATAAATCATTTTTTTTATATTCATAGGAGATTATATTTATCCTGTAATCATTTAAAGAGATGTATTTCATTATATGTGACTATGTGAGACAGTGAGAGGCACATTTCAGTTTGTTTCATCCTGGTTTTCTAGTTTAAAGAGAAATCCTATCTTGATAGCTTATTATACTTCTATAAAAAAGGCAAAAGTATGTTATCTCTGCTGTAAGCTTTCGTAGTCTTTCGTAACAAATCGGTATCGAAGATACGCTCATAATAATTGTGTAAAACAAAGTAAGAAGATTCTATGGCCGGCCTTTCAGGAATGGTCTGTATGTAAATGATGTTTGCATGACGAACTGGCCTTGCTTTTCTAAATGTTATCATTGGTGCCGAATATCAATCTGCAGTTTGATGTTGAATATACTGTATATCAATTTTAGAGTTGTAAGATTGAGGTTTATATACCAAGTTGCATCTACAGGACTGCAGATAACACTAAATGGATTGGAGCATTTTACAATAAACAGGATTTCATCGATGTGGTTGAGGTTAGTGACAACTGGAATTTCTTTGGTTCACTATTGTGGCATTTGATTCTTGTGACTAGCGAAGCTTCAGAAACGGAATATAAGTAATGAGTGGATAATGGCCACTCAGTACTTTTTATTTCCTTCCTGATGTTGCTTTTTGTTGCCTATATATGTATAGATTGATAGATATTGAAGGATAGAATTTGGCCTATCCTATTAGGTTGAGTTGAATATTATGATTTATTGTTGCAAATGTACTCAATCAAAGACCATGTGGTCTTTTATAGTTGAGAGGGTTAGGCAACAGGTTATGGCTATCTTTTCTAGAAGGGACCAAGGGCTAGCTTTCATATCTTCACATCATCAAACTTCTTGTTTTACTGCATTGCCACCTAAAACTTCATAATATTGTCTAAGCAGAGCAACTCATATCTTCACACAGATGACTTTATGACTGATCTGATTGCACACAATTGCTATGTCCTCGTGTCAATTATCTCCATATTTGAAATATAGAAAAGGCATTTATCACTTGACTTCCTTCACATTTGGGAAACTATGACGATGTTAGTGAGGGTGATAATTTACTCATGTTGGTGTGAGACTATAATGTACTTCTATAATTTATTATCTTAACATAAAAAGCAAATCTCTATAAGAAAATCAATATTGAAAATGTAAACACTATTATGAATTTGGGCCATTTGATTATGCACAAAGATGAAAATAAGTTTAGACAATTGATATATACAGGGAGTTCTAGTTGCAAGTATGAATGAGCTACAGTAGAGTCTCCTAACTAACTAGACTCTCAGGCTCTGTTACTTCGACACCTTCATTTACTTCATGTGTCTCGTGTCGATGCTTCTTGTATCCGTACTTGGATACTTCATTTCAAACCAAATATGAGATGGCCGAATCGAACACTCGGGCAACCGAATCCGAGTAGGCATGTTATCTGAGTGAGTCTGAGTAGCAAAGGTGTCTGGAGATTTCCGAAGGACCAAGCCTCCAACACGTGGAAATATTAGACAGTGAGTACACCTTTGTAGAGTGTTCAAAAACTTCCCTAGCCACTGGACATCATTGGAATCATCCACAGAGAATAAGGCTGTATATTGAGGTGTTTGGCATGACTGGAGGCGGTGCAAGATCAAGGAGAGTGTAAGGGAGTCCTATTATAGATTTTCTTCCTTTGGAGCTCTCATATCGGTATTCAATGGTTGGAACAACGAGGGCCCGACGAGGAATCAACCCACCCAATCCTTACTGCTTATGCCAGGAAACATCCTAAACATACCCAGGGCACTTCAGTAATTTTGCAGTCAAATATACTCCATCTGTTTCTTAGTAGATGTATCATATTGATTACATGCAGTTGCCAATGCACAACTTTGACAAAAAAATCATTATGTGACAGTTTATTGAAATGTTCAACTGCATTAATTCCCTTCCCATCTTTATATCTTGCAGTTATATCATGAATAAAATCATCCCAATCAACCTATTTCCTTACCTAAGTAGCTAGAAACCCAAGTTTCAGCTCTATCAGTCATGTATAAATTGGCCAAATCAACCCTACATCCATCAGCTATCTTGCACAAAGAGAAATACTTACTGCATTTCTTTATCCAAATTCTTGGATTTGTGCCATCAAATGAAGGAAATTGCAGTTTAGTAATCATACCTTAAGGTCTATTAGAATTAACCTCATGAGTAGCATTCCTCAAATGTTCAGAAGTTCTACTGCTCTCCTTCATCTCCTTCATCATTTGCATCAACATTTGCGTATTGTTGGATTGCTCCTCGAGCTTTTTCTCCAACAATTTGACTTGCTCATCCCTGTCTGAAAATGTCTTAGTGATTGCTTGAGAAATTGGTGCTAGAATTTCAATTGTGAAGTACCAATTACCACAGAAATAGAAGAAAATTATCTGGGTTTTTCACTCAGACAATTAATCGAACACCTTGACCTCAAGAATCTAAGCTTCAACAATGGCGTCTACTTACAAAGTGAATTTTTTGAGTGGGCAGCAGTTGGCTCTAATACCAACGTTGCAGGACACAAGTCCTTGCCTAAATGTGTGACCAGAATTGAATAGAGATAGAGATTGATAGATATAGGAGGGGTGAAAGGAGAGAGAGAGAGAGAGAGAGAGAGAGAGAGAGAGAGATTTAGAGAATGAGGTGGAGAAAATGAGAATGATTATTTAATGATTTATTACAAACTAATCAATAGCTATTTATAGACAGTCTATTGAACAAGAGTAACATAATGCACAACAGAAATCAGTTAGAGTATAACTCTTTTTCCCTCCAAAACTACATTAGTTGTTATTAACTGATTTTTCCTTCTAAGAGAAGGGAAGCAGTATTTGGGTTTCAGGTGGAATATGGCAGGTTGTTCGACAAAGAGAGGCTCATGATTCCAGGCCGCTTCATCCTCACAGCAGCATTTTCTAAGGAAAATCATGACTCTCCATTGGGAGGCCATTTGGGTGAGCTCAAACATACCATCGCTTGAGAGTGTTATTAGCCTTGTATGTATGATGAAGTATCCCACCACATACAAATTTGTGAAGTGTGTTAACTGCCAATAGCACCTCAGCCCAGCTGGTTTACTTCAGCTCCTACCTATCCCTTCTCAAGTATGGGAGAAAATCACCATGGATCTCATAGAATGGTGGGTGGATGTATTTTAGGAGTATCCAGCCCAAGAAAGCCAGTTTGCCTACCCTTTATGTTTCCCATTGCAAAAGTATCTTACTTTATTCTTTAAGCACTTATTTCAACCTCGGCATGGCGATCTGATTGCATAATGAAAAGGGTCAAACCTCTGTCAATGCTTTAGAGGAACAGTTAAAAGAAAGAGATACCATATTGGATGAACTCAGACTCAATCTCGTGCCGTCGTGCGTGCCCACCACCCAGCAGTTGGCTCCTGATTGTAAAAGGAGGGAAAAGCAGTTTGAATTAAGGGATAGGGTCTATCTTAAACTGCAAAAGTACAGGCAGAAGCAGTCCCTAGCCAAGCGACCACCTAATGGAGCTTACAGCTCGTGATGGTCCTATACCAAAGTTTACATCTTAGGGTCTGTGGACTGTGGCATACAAGTAAAATCCGCCTGTAACTGCAAAAAATTTCATCTGGTTTAAGACCACTGGGTGGGAAGAAATTTACACCTTGAGGGCACGGCGAGTGATTCTTTTTTCCTTGGGGAGGAGGGAGGAGGGAGGAGGGGGGGGGGAGGGGTTAAGCTATAACATTAGGCCAACCAATTTCAACAGAGGGGACACATCAGCATGAGTTGGTGAAACTTTCTGTTGGTACTTATTTTGTGGGAGATGCAGAGGGTACATCAGGATATCTACTTGAAAGTTAGTTGAGGAGTAGATAGTGATGTCACTAGGACAAGCAATATGAATAAGAGAAAAGGGGGGAGGAGAATGTCCTGCAAAAAGTAGTTTGTATTTTCGCTTTCGTCATTTGGGAGTTGCTAGCCACTTGAAGTTTTGGGATTGTAATGCTCTGTTTGCATCAATACTACGATCAAACTATTTGTTTCCCTATTTTCTCCTCATTCAAATGTCTCTATCAACTATTCTATTACATGGCCTGATCTCCTTGTGGAGGCCTTGTTTACATGTAGCAAGTAGTTAAACTGTGTGCAGTGGCTGTGTGGTTTCACTTTCGTCTATGGACTTTGCTATAATCTCTTGTTGATCAAACACAATTTTCCTAAGAAGTTTTAACTTTTATGTTTAAGTTTTGCATGTCTGCAGGCTATTTTTAGAGGAGCCATGAAAGGCAAACTGATCGCGACCTGTCCTTTGCCTCCTGAACGAATACCAAAATTCCAATTATTGTACAAGGATGTGTAAAAGGTAAAATTCTGATTTTGGATATCTTGCTGAAGGGAAGAGGGTTGAAAAGATTAAATGCTTGTAATGCTCATATTACCAATTAATTGAATTAAAATGGATGCTTCCGAGGGGTGGTTTCTCTAGCTTCTCAAGAAGCAGGCTTGCACTTAGGAGCCTACTGAAATTGTTTTGAAGGAGTTTGCTTTTATTGAGCTATTTCTCCTTGTCAATGTCAAATTATTTTGGTGCAGCCTGAGTAAACTTTGTGTACAGTGAGATTGCTTGGCCGATTGGTTGTTCATTTGTAGTCTTTATCTCTTGGAACTCGTGATTTTGATGTTTTGGTTCTTAATATTCATTCTGTCTGATTAAAATCTTCCCAGATAAATTTACTGAGGGCGTATATTTCTGTCTTCTCTCACGATTTGAAAGCTTTCCTCTTTTGTTAAACTGAAATACCAAAAGCTGATCAAGATTTTCAACTGAGAGAGCTTTATCTCAGTTTTGAGAGGAAAGAGATATAGACTCCCATTATCCTTCCTTTCTTTTGCCTCTTCTTTTTATACATATCTCTATCTCTCACCTCATCCAAAATGCCAAAAGGCTCCTGAGATAAAATAGAATGAGTAGGAATTTAAGCTGGTTGTCGATAACATTGCTTGTACGAAGTCTGGCTGAGTATAAGCTTAATATTGACAGAAACTGTGACCGTCCCTATACCTTTCCAACAACGGTATGAAGTTAATCCTCAAGTAGAATTGTGCTGTGTAGTGCAGGATCTTATCCAGAGAGAAGATGAAAGATGCCAGGAATTGCTTAATTGCCGTCTCCTAGAGATTTTTCAGGCTCCAACTTTAAGGTGGTGTTGAGGTTTTCAATGACTGAAGAAATTCGCAGGTGATTGTAAAGTCCAATTGCACCCTCCTTTTATCACTCTGATCTACTTATGTAAATCAGAACAAATTACCATATGATGTTGGCAAGATGTCTCTGGAGGAAGCTTTTAGATGCCTAGTGAATGTGTTGTATGTGTGACCATAATTATGGATCAAATGTTATTCAATAATTCTTGTGCAGTTTGTATGACCACGCTGAAGTGTTTTGAATCACCTAGTATGCTACAAAGATAATAACCGTGGAGTCATTCCTATCCAACGAGGAATGTGGGCTTAGAGGCTATTCAGATATCCTGGACTACACATGTTGCCTTAGACTATTTAGGCTATGTTCTTTTTACCTCAGTTTTCCTTATTAGAATTATTTGTAAAATAATTTGGTAGCTCTTATTATCTCAACTTTTTTTGTAGGAGGAAGTAACAAAGCCTAGATGCCTATGCTTCCTCTTAGAAAATAGAAAGTTTTGTGTGGTTCGGGTCCACCAAAAGTTTATTGTGGACCCAAGTTTAAGTTGCCCTTGTACTACCTCTGTTTTAATTTACTTGCGCCATTAGAATTTTCACGCCTCTTGTTACACAAATTTAACCATTGATATATTCTACTCCCTCCGTTTCATTTTAATTTACTCACTTCACTTTGGGGGAGAACCAAGGAGAAAGTGTAAAAGTATGAGAGAGAAACTGAAAAGGTGGAGAGAGAAATTGAAAAGTGAGAGAAATTAAAAAGTGGATGACATGGGTGGAAAAAGAGGATAGAGTAGATGTGATATGTTACCAAAAATAGAAAAAGCAACAGTGTGTAGATTAAAAAGAAACAGACCAAAAAGGAAAGTGTGTAGATTAAAAAGAAACGGAGGGAGTATTATTTAAAAGTAAAAATTATAAAAAGGTAATATTTTGAAAGTATACATCAAGTCAAATTTAACAAGATCCTACATGATTATGTTTAATTTTGCATATTATCATACTAGATGATCAAAAAGGAAGGAAAACGGAAAGAAAACAAGAAATAAAACAACAAAAGCAAATGAAATTAAAGAACACTACACTAAAGTATACTTGCATCAATCAGCAGCAATAGCAAGAGGCACCAAGCGAGAGATAGGCATCCTCCAAATCCTCCAATAAAACGGTTCGAAGACTCTCAGGGCCGCCTCTAAAATAATAAGTTCTGGATTAAAGTAACACCATAGTTAGCCTACCAATTAGCAACCCGATTGACTTCTCGATAACAATGAGAAAGTAATATCCCACCTATTGCAATGAATGAAAGCCTTACACTTTCTTATGATGTGAATAAAAGGAGAGGATGAAGAAACTGGTTCAACTAAGAGTCGAAAAACCAATTTCGAGACTACGGAAGTTGAATTTTGCAATAACCACCATTCCAAGATATAACAAGAACTCGCAGAACTTCAGCCCTAGTACAAGAACACTTCCCACAATTTGGTGCAAACATCTCATATAATTCGCTTGTACTCTCAGGACTCAGACCATCTGCACCTAACCAGCCCTAGGATACGTCCAACATATAAACCTTTCAACTCGTGCCTTCGTAGTTTGGATTGTCTTAGGCATCTCACATCCCTCGCTTTTATTGATCATTCCATCTCGAAAAAAAGCTATCTGATTAATTGGAATATTGGCTTCAGGAGCAAAGCATCTCTCTTTTTCTCCAAATTCTACAGCCACTAAAGAGTTGTCGCAAAGATCACTATCCAGTTTGCATTATAGGAGTGCTTATGTGTTGACAACAGAGTTATAGTGTGGAAAGACCAGCTTTAGGGTAACCGGTCTAGTGGCCATTTAAGGATTGAATCTTCTCACAGAAAAATTTGAAATCTGGAGTTTCCTTCGTGTATAAGCTTTCTTTTCATTGCAGCTTAGATTAAAACTGTTTATCACCTTTGATATTATCTAACACAAATCTGTAATAAGACCCTGTTGTTTTGAGCTGAACTGAACTGAAATAATGTGAGAGGAAAGTACCTGAAATGAACTAAAACTTTACCCTTAAAAAGAGGGCAGTAGGAGCTGCTCTATGATGCTGGATATGGTGATCGCACAAGCTTTTAAGTATTTGAGGCCTCAAAATACTAGTTTCTATATAAGTAGTTCTTTCTTTAAAAAAAAGGTACAATGAAAAAAGTTAGGACGCCGTTCTCTCAAGGGAGACACCTAAAGAATCAAGAAGGAGAAAATGATCTAGCATAGGTTCTGCACCAGCAATAACGTCTAATAAGGTAGTAGAAATGCAATGTCCTTTTCTTTAGAGATAATCTTCTGCCTTGTTAGCTTCCCCAAAGATATGATTAATGGAATGAAGGAAAGAGACGAATATCATCAATGAGGGTTTGATCTATAAAAGTAGTTCTTTGTGTGGTTGTATTACATGTTCTTTTATTATTCGTGCTGTATTTATTTTGGTAAATAAGAAATTTTATTCCAATATACTGGCTTACCTTATTTCTTAGATTTCCATATACTCCCTCTGTTCCATAATACTCTTTACACTTTCCTTTTTCATCTGTCCCAGAATACTCTTTACACTTCTATTTTTGGATATGACCCACTATTATTTTAATCCTTCTACCTTTTGACCATTGGCCCACACTCTCTCTCCTCCAAATAAAATAATACCACTCCTACTACCTACCAACTCTAACCATTGGCCCACACTCTCTCCACCACCAAATAAAATAATACTACTTTTACTACCTAATAACTCCTATCACATCTACTTTTTCAATAAAATAACAATTGATAACCAAACAACAACTTATCATCTAAAACTACGTGCCCTGATAAGTGTCAAGAGTATTCCGGGACGGAGGGAGTAGATATTATGGATTACGAAATGTTAATGTATGATTATTCTATCATTTATAATATAAAATTAAATATTAATTGCACTTGAAAAAAATTGTTTTTTGCTTCAAATGTACCATGTCAGGATTGATAGATGTAGAACCCACCAGGCCACCAATCACATATGAGTTTGAAGAATAAGGCAAGTTTTTTTTTTATTAGGAAATTAAGTCAGCCTAATGGCTAACCTTTACAAGGCTACTAGCCTGTAGGAAACACCAACACATTGGTTGGTAAGGCATGCATAGCATGCTAAGGAAACACCCCAGCATAATGCTGAGGGTAAGGATCGAACCCCTGACCTCGGGGGCCAAGGGGGAGTGCTCTATCCACTTGAGCTAACTCCTATCCTTGAAGAATAAGGCAAGTTAAACTTACGTATTATTATTTGAAAGAAATGGAGCCAAAATGTTGAACTTAAAATTTCAAGGAACTATTCCCCTACAAAATCATGCGTACGTAATTGGCAGTTTGAAGAATGTGACTTAGGCTCCGTTTGGTTGGGTGTAAAACATTTTCAGTGTAAATTGATTTTCATGGAAAATAATTTACAATGGAAAGCGCAATTTCAAAATGAGTTTTCCGTTTTTTGGTTTAATGTAAGAAAAATAATGAAACGAAAGGAAAATGAAAGGGAAAGTAAAGAGATAGTGAGAGGAGTGTACAAGAGTGATAAGGAAGAGGAAGGAATACAGTTTTCCCTTCATTTTGAAGGGAAAATGGTTTTACATCATTAGGAGAGCAGATTTTACTTATAGGGAAAATAGTTTTACACTCCTTTGCAAACCAAACAATGTAAAATTAAAAATAGAGGAAAATAGTTTTTCGGAAAAATATTTTACATCCTACTAAACGGAGCCTTAGTGGAAAAGAATTGCGTCATCCCTGGTATTAAAACATTCTACGCAATTGAACTTTTTGGCAGTGTTTGTGCTTTCTATAAACGTAGAAAAGATCAAAGGCTCGATCAGTCATTCATACATCATCTACAGTATACATACACCTAATAGAAATAATTAAAGAACCACAGAAGAAAAGGAAAGACGAAACATCGTTTAACAGACGCAAAAACATAAATATTTTAAAATTTTAACTACGACCCATTCATTTTTTTTGGGTGCAAACTACGACCCATTCATGGCCATACAGTAATAATACTTATTAATTCATGAATATGAAGCATAGTTATTAGAAGTCCTTGTACGCTTCCCTTTTTCTTTGTTTTAGTTCTTGATGATGTACCCTAGACCCTAGGTTTTAATGTAAAAACATATAGATGTAGATATATCAGAATTTTAGAAAACAATTTCTTAACATCTACATAGGATCGCAAATATAATCAAACACATAAATCATTCAATAGGGATTAGATATACAACCTTTATAGCGTGATTTCCCTGTTGTAGGCAAGTTTCGAAGATCTGGGAGCCCCAAGTGTTGCTCCTCTAATCAGTCCACGAGCACCAGTTGAACACCACCGTCTTCTAGAACGAAAGAGAAGAATTCTCTTGCTTTTAGGTGGTATATATTTTAGATATAGGCCCAATCAGTACTGCCCTATTAATCATATTTATTCTCTATCAAGAAAATACGATTACCAAAATAATTAACTTTATTATCTTCATAATTTAATTCCTATTATATTTAGTAATTGCCGGGATGTCTGAGGACATATCCTTCAATCTCCCACTTGTCCAAGATAAGAGTGCAATGTTAAATTCCTTAAGTCATTTAATGCCAAATTTGATAACACCATGTTATTCTCAAATTTTGTTCCTTGATTGCTGAGTTCGAACTGTTCAAATAAAGATTAACTCTTTAATCTTACCCTGCATGGCCAACCAATTTTCAATTCTCACTCATAAAGGGGCCCAGACACCATTCCTATTTAATAGGAGGACTTATCCACTCTTGTATGACCATAATTCCCACTCAATTCTTAGCCCACCAGATCACTGCCTTTATAACCTCCTTTTACGGCGCGGTGTTTAACAACGTCAAGGTTAAACTAATTATATTGTGGTTATTAAGACATACTCATGTCTAAGGAATCCATTAAATATAGTAGTTTGATTCTACTTTTAGAATTTAATTAGGTCAAGTCTCAATGTATTAAAAATGAATTAAACATCTCTATGTGTCCATGGCCCATGAAACTGCGCTATCAATTAATTATATACTAGTCTTTTAAAAAATCAATTATGTCCAATTTAGTGATTTAGATTAGGGATTTAAAATAAATTGTGATTTCAGTTCACTTTATAGGATTCCATTATCAAAACGTTTTCGATAATCCTATTTCAAAACACAAATTATTTGGACATTTTATTTAATACTAAACCGAACAACTAAATAAGAAACGAACTTTTATTGATAAACAATCAAAACATAATAAACTCTTTACAATTGTAAGCATGAAGTAAACAACCTAAAGCCATTCTCCCATATGCTTAAGTCCCATAGACCTAGTATGACACTCATGCTTAGGTTGAGCAAGCGGTTTAGTCAGAAGATCTGCTACATTATCCTTAGTATGAACCTTGCTTACTTTCACATCCTCTCTTCCAACAATCTCTCAAAAAAGATGGAATTTCCTGAGCACATGTTTAGACCTTGATGCGATCTAGGTTCCTTAGACTGAGCAATGGCACCACTGTTGTCACAATACAATTCAATGCCATTCTCAATGCTAGGAACTACACCAAGCTCACTAATGAACATTTTGATCCAAATAGCTTCCTTTGCTGCATCTGCTGTTGCAATATATACTCAGCCTCTGTTGTAGAATCTGTGATGGTAGCTTAGAGCTCTTTCACCTCACAACTCCTCCATTGAGATAAAATATGAAACCAGATTGGGATTGGAAATCATCTTTGTCACTCTGGAAGCTTGCATCGGTGTATCTAGTAACAACCAACTCATCATCTCCACCATAAAATAAAAAAAATTCTTAGTCCTTCGCAAGTACTTAAGGATGATTTTCGCTGCTATCTAGTGCGCATCACCTAGATTTGACTGGTATTTGCTGCATATACTCAAAGCATATGCAACATCCGGTCGAGTGCATATCATGGCATACATAATGGATCCTACTGCAGTAGCATATGTAACATTACTCATACGCTTGACCTCATCAGGACTCAAAGGAAAATGAGTCTTGCTAAGTGTTATGCCATGTTGCATGGGAATGAAACCTCTTTTGGAGTAATCTAGCTTGAACCTTGCAAGAACCTTATGAATATAAGTCTCTTGACTAAGTCCTATCAGCCTTTCTAATCTATCTCTATAGATCTTTATTCCCAATATATACTCTGCCTCTCCTAGATCTTTCCTAGAGAAACAATTTTTAAGCCATTTATTGATTGACTCAAGCATGGTTTTATTATTTCCTATGAGAAGTATGTCATCCACATACAAGATTAGAAAAGTAATACTACTCCCACTTAACTTCTTGTATACACAAGATTCTTATTCATTTATGAGAAAGCCAAATTTCTTGACTGTCTCACCAAATCTAAGGTTCCAACTCCTTAATGCTTGCTTTAGTCCATAAATGGACTTCTTAGGCTTGCATACTCTCCCTGGATTTTATGGATCTTCAAAACCTTGAGGTTGTGTCATGTACGCATTCTATTTCAAGAACCCATTCAAGAAAGCAATTTTGACATCCATCTGCCATATTTCATAGTTATGAAAACAACAATTGCAAGGATTATCCTAATGGACTTAAGCATGGCTACTGTGAGAAGGTTTCATCATAGTTAATACCATGAATTTGCTTGAAAACTTTCAGCACCAACCTTGCTTTGAAAACACTAATATTCCTATCCTTGTTTGTTTTCAACTTGAAAATCCATTTGCATCCAATGGGTTTTACCCCATCAGGCAAATCAACCAAGTCCCATACTTGATTTTAAGACACGGAAGCCATTTAAGATTTCATGGTCTGAAGCCATCTTTCAGAGTCTTGACTCTCCAAAGCATCTTTGTAGCTAGTAGGTTCTTCTGATTCTAAAATCGTTATTTCAAAACTTCCAGTCAAAAGGAAATCAATATATCTCTTTGACGGAATGATGGTCCTACTAGACCTACGTTGGGGAACAACATAAGAAATTTCTACCTCATTAGGTTGAAGGACTTCGCATAGAGTACCTCCAAGTGGGACGGTAGGAGGTACATGAAATGAATGCACCGCCTCATGAGCATTTTCATGCCGGACCGCCTCTGAAGAGGTGTTAACCTCATCCATTTGTTGCTCATCTCTAATTTCTTAGAGATATACATTACTCCCACTTGTTTTTCTGGAAATAAACTCCTTTTCCAGAAAGACACCATTACGAGCAACAAACACTTTGTTTCGCTTTGGTTGTAGAAGTAGTATCCCTTAGTCTTCTTTGGGTAACCCACAAAGAGACATTTATCGGATTTGGGTGAAAGCTTATCAGTGAGTAAACATTTTACATAGGCTTCACAACCCCATATCCTTAAAAAAGACAATTTTGGAACGTTTCCAGTCCACAATTTATATGGTGTCTTTTCCACTGCTTTGGATGATGCTCTGTTAAGTGTAAATGCTGCTGTTTCAAGCGCAAATCCCAAGAATGAAATAGGAAGATCAGCAAGACTCATCATGGATCAAACCATATCTTGTAGAGCTCGATTCCTTCTTTCAGAAACGCCATTTAACTATGATGTTCCTGGTGGAGTCCATTGTGAAAGTATTCCACAATCCTTCAAATGATCACCAAATTCTTCCCAAGTTGGTTATTTACTTAATTCTGGAATTCCTTAAATTTTTCAAAGGATTCCGACTTATGCCGCATGAGGTAAACATATCTAAATCTGCTTACATCATCGGTAAAAGTAATGAAATAATTGTACCCTCCCCCAACCAAAGTACTCATAGGTCCACATACTTCAGTATGTATGAGAACTAAAAGATCATTGGCCCTTTCACTTGAACCTGTGAAAGGAGACTTTGTCATTTTCCCCATCAAGCAAAACTCACAAGTATCAAATGATTCGAAATCATGATAATTCCATCTTTATGAAGTTTCTCAATGCGCTTTGAGCTTATGCGGCCTAATCGCAATGCCATAGGTATGTAGGGTTTGAATCATTTGCTTTATATTTCTTGCTGTCTATGTTATAGATGTGGGTTTCTAAGTATAGCACATATAAACCATTTGATAACTTAGTGGAGACATATAATGTAACACCCCAGAATTTCAAAGACCGAAAAGAAAGAAATAATAATATATTTAATAGGACGATGGCGGAAACATCGTCTTCTGGAAATGTCACTACTACAAGATTATTGTTTAAATAACTAAGTGATAAAAACAAACATAAGTAAATACTATAAGTAAATTAATTACTTCGATTAAAATCAAAATGAGAAAACTATCTCACTAAAGAGAAGTCTAGAACTAAAACCCCTAATAGATTATTTCTCGCATCTCAACCCGAGCCCAAAATCAAAGAAAATCCCCATCAACAAAACCTGCAAAATATACAACAAATATCCACAATCAGTGGGGAGTAACTAGCAGTTCTCCCAGAACAAAAGCAATCAAAGTACGATTCAGACATAGATTAATAAGAAAGGAAATAATTAAGTCAAGTTAACTACAATATGCATTCACTTCCATATAACTCACAAATAACGCAAATGAATAATAAATAGCAAATGAGTTGGATAAAAATAAATAAATCATCTCAAGAGTACTTTTAGAAAAATAAAAGTATAGGTAAAACAAGTGTCTGAGACAGAAACCGAACGCTAGTGATTCGCAAATCACTTCCTAAGGTTTGTCAGATCGCAATCTTCAGGTCAGTCTATGGGCTTACGTTCCCCACTGCCTGTGTCTAAGAATGGCCAAACTCCTGATGCAGGGTAGAACACGCAGAACTCCCTGACTCTCGGACGACAACAATTAACCCAGGCTTACCCCTAGTTCGCAAACCAGGTGGTTGGCATGTTCTTCACCGGGGACTACATCTATCCCACCGGATGTTCTTATCTCAAAATAAAATCATAAATATCATCAAAGTCTCATTCATTTCAAAAATATTCGTCAAAAGGGATGCCACCCGGCCTTATACCCATAATTCATCAAAAGTAATTCTTCAAAAATCCTCAAAATAAATCACTTACAAATTTTCAACAAATATCTCCCACAATAAAACTTAATCATCTCTAAACATCATCAATGATATTATACTAATTTTTACAGCAACCACACTTCAATCAAAATACATCACCAATTAACTCTAAATCAAATTCATTAAAAGAGTAATAACAATTAAATCATTTTATTCCATAAATCAAACCTAAACATGTGGTAACTCAAATGATGCATACTATATACTACTGAAAATCAGCAACCCAGAATATATTAAATTATAAATTATATCTGATTTACAAGCCCTCAAACAATTTAATAGTGTGTCCTCAATTTCATCCCAAAAACACCATAATAATTATGAAACCTACAAATTCGAGCAGTAAAATCACACAAAAATTATCATATAACCCTAATAGCTCTAATGACATGGTACAATTTTTATTTATAATTTTCGGACTCAAAAAGTATTTTTAACAGTTAATATACAGATTCCTCAAATAAGCCATTATAATAATTAAAAATATAAACAGACGCCCAAAAATTACCAAAAATTCACATAACATGTAAAAACTCACGGAAATACATATTATTCAAATAAATTAATTTTTCAGCCTCTATAAATAATTTTCATGAATTAAATACTGACAGAACAGAAATTACAAAAACAGATATATCAATTAATTAAAACAGTAAACAGTAGGTAAAAATTGTTCTACGGCATGGAATACATTATACACATGTAACATGATCTAAGAAAAATGATTTCATCAATTTTAACAGTCGTTCAATAATTATTATGAAATTTAGCTAAAAACGCACAAAATACTAATTAAATCAAATAAATATTAAAAATCATGCGAAAATTATTTTTCTCTACACAGTATTCACATAGCATGTGTCATGTATGTTCATGTCAAATTTCATCAAAAATCTCATTCAAAAAGTATTTTAGATAATTCCTAACGTATTAATTTAATACCGAATAATACCCTAATCACTATGGTTCTAAGATAACAACTAGTTACCTGGATCGTCGGGAGGAGAGCATGCAATCCAAATCCTCTTCTAACCCCAAGGCATAACGAACGAGAATTGTAGCAACAAGACACTAGGCATTTCTTCTTGAACGTTGAAAACTCTTGTTTCGTACTGCTCTGTTACGACCATGATTCCCGATGATCAAAAGCTCAGATTCTAAATCGCTCCGGTCAGAATGTAGAACAAGACGTTATAAACGTTGTGTCCAAATTTGAAGACGATCTAACGGTTAGATCTCCGGCTACGGTTATTTTCGTAAAGGTGCGACAGGAAAAACCGGGTTGAACTTTCTATTCTTTTGCTCTTCCTTTTCTCTCTTTCTTTTCTTGAAACGGTGGGGGGTTAAATGAGAATGATGCTGCTGAACTTCTTTGAAATAAAATAAGAATTTTATGGATGTTTAATGGTTGAAATAAGGGGTTTTAATGAATGAGAATAATTAGGGGGGTTACAAAGCAACAAAGAGTCATGAGAAAAACAAAAGAGAAAAGAAAAGGAGAAGGCTCCCCTTAATCCTTCACTTGGCCGGCTGCCCCAAGCCCAACACCCACACAAAACTTTCGGCCCAATTCAACAACGATCCATGCTCCGAAAGCCCGATACGCGATAAAACGGTTAATTCCTAAATCGCGCCTAAACTTTGAACATACTTAATAATAAAAATAATTCTAATAAATTATATTATAAATATAAATATAATGCACACACTAACACACCATATAATAAAATAATAATTCGGCTCCCAAATTATAAAGAATAAAAATCATTGATCTAGAGAAAATAATAAATTATTTATTTTTTTACGAAAAGAATATCATTTTAAAATAAACTAACACCAAAAATAAAGGGTGAAAATTACGGGGTGTTACATATAACATATCATTTAAATTAACAATTGTCCTTTATGGTGAATGAAATACCTTCCGAATCCAAAATAGGAATCAAAATAATGTTCTTGGTGATAGCAGAAACATAATAACAATTATTAAGTTCTAAAAATAATCCTAAAGGTAAAAGTAGGCTATATACTCCCACTGCCAATGTAGCAACTCGTGCTCCATTGTCAACACGAAGATCTACTTATCCCTTTCCTAATGTTCTACTTCTTTAGAGGCCTTGCATATTACAAATAATGTGCGAACCACAAGCAGTATCAAATACCAAGAAGCAGAAGTTGCTAAGTTAACTTCTATAACATACATATCTGAAGTAGAAACTCCTTTCTTCTAATCCTTCAGATACTTGGGGCAACTACTTTTCCAAAGACCAACCTTATTACAGGTGTAACAATAGTGCTCATCAGCAACTTTTGGTTTTGGTGCAGTCTTTTGCTTTTCAGAAGTTTCAGACTTGGCAACTTGTTTGCTTACGTCCTTCTTGATAGCAATCCCAATCCTATTGAGCGATTGCCTTTACTAACCATAAAAACACCCTTATGTTCTTTTCCTGGCTTGTTAGGGATGTTTCGCTCGCTCTGAGTTAACATTCCATGCATCTCTTACATGGTTGCTTCCTCTCCTTGCATGTGAAAACTTTTGAACTTTTCAGTTTAGAGAATACGATTCTCATATCCCTTTCATTTGCAATGAAACGTTTAGGATTCAATTTGTCCTTCGAAATGACGAACCGCAAATTACAAGTAGAGTTGTTGGTATTGTTACTAGCCATGATTACTACAACAAATAATAAAGCAAGATTCAATCAATGTTTATCAAGAAAGCAGCAATTAAACAAATTTTAATTAACGACTACCATTTATTCAAAATGAAAGTCCACTATTGAATTAAGAAATAAGCAAGATCCCCTCCCACTACATCAAACGGACTTTGGCCTTGCCTCCAATGTATAGTAGTTGAGGTAAGTAAACACTTTACTAAATATAACTAATTATAATTCTTGGTAGACAGGTTAACAACTCCTTGTTTACTCCTATCTCTTACCTTCAAAACTCAAAACTTTGTCTTTTGATGATTTTGTTGAGTTAAATCAAACATTAACATGTAAGTTTTAAAAACCTACCCTGCTGTCTCAATTTGCATTAAAGGAAGTTTTGGATTTATGCTCAAAAAAGTAAATTAGATTTTTGTTTCAATTTTTTTAAAAATTTAGAGCGACAAGCAGCAACCACCAAGGATGCCAGCCAAGCTTCCCCACTCGCGTCATTCACCACCCCATGCATGACCATCTAGCTAGAAGCCCGAAAAGAGCCTTTAGTCGGAAAACCAGTTCGTGTGTCTCCCCTTCATCCTTGCCGGTCCGCCCAACCAATGGAAATCGCCGGCAGCAATGCCGACCGTCACTGGTGGGGCCACCCTGCTATGGTTGTCCACCCTTTTGAATTTTGTAACAATTTACAAGAATTCCAATTAATCTTTAACTAATTATTTATTTAAAGATTTAGGATTTAATTAGGTCTTAATAACCCGAAACTTATGATAGAAATTCTGAATCAATCAAAAAATCTTAAAAAAAATTTAGGATTGTTGACTATAGATTTCAATGCATAATCTTTATTAAACAATAAATCTAACAACAATTCAAAATTAGGGCAAAAATCAAATTATATCCAAAAATTCAGATATTTAACAATTAAATTCCGAAAAATTCAAATTTTTTTTAGGGTGATCTACTGAATAATCATAACATATAAATCAAAAAATTTAATTGTTATCCTTAAAATTTATGATGGTTAAAATCCGAAAATTAGTTGGAAAAATAATCAAATTATTTCCAGCTATCATATTATTCTAGATCTATGTGGTTTATGAACATTAGATTTATTTAACAAATTAAAAATCAAATCTTTAATTGTTAACAAATTATTTCAATGATTAACCAAATTAATCATTAACTAATTTTAAATCTAACAAATTATTTATTAGAAACACAAAAAATTTGAGAAAAATTAACAATTAATTTCGTACATTATATATAAAAATTGGACCTTTATAAAATTAATTTGACCATAAATCACAAATAAATTAATTATTTATAATTTCCAATCAATTAATATCAAATATCAATTATGTAAATTCAAGCCATAAATAAATCCTCTCTTTATTGAATAAAAATAATAACTTTGCATACAATAACATGATTTTATGAATATTATGAATTAGGCAAAATTGATACCATTGTAGGAACATATAGATGCATATATAGCGGAATTTCAGGAAACAATTTCCTAACATCTATCGTAGGATCACAAACATACCCAAACACATGAATCATTTGGGATTAAATATACAACCTTGGTAGCGTGATTTCCCTGTTGCATGCAAGCTTCGAAGATCTGAAACCACCAAGTGTTGCTCCTCTAATCAGTCCACGAGCACTAGTTGAACACCAGCATCTGCTAGAACGGAAGATAAGAATTCTCTTGCTTTTAGGTGGTATTTGCGCCGGTTCTTACTTAGGGAATAGTTTAGGGTTTCATTTGCTCTCTCTTGTGAAAAGAAACTGCTTAATGAAGTGATCACCTAAACCCTGATATAATATATAATAGAAGAGTCATAGGCAAGTTAGGAGAACTAATTTTCCTGCTGTTCCCCTTATTGCCGGCCAACCCTAATCCTAAATGGATTTGGATTACTTTGTTCAACTTGTGCTACAATGTCTGACCTCATAGGATCAATATATTTTAATTATAGGCCCAATCAATATTGCCCTATTAATCATATTTATTCTCTAGCAAGAAAATACGATTACTAAAATAATTAAATTTATTATCTTCATAATTTAATTCCTATTTATATTTATTAATTGACGGGATATCTGAGAACATATTCCTTCATGTAGAAGTTCTTGCACTTTTTTTTTGACATTGGCTTCATCTAACAGAACTAAAAGTTCAAGGATATACATCATAAACTATTAGGCCTCCTAAAACCCTTACACTGATGAGCATAACAAAGTGAGCAACATTTGCTCTTACATGCAAATTCTGAAAAACCGATATAAATCGAGATTAATTGTTGTTGGCCGAGGAACATTGGTTCCAATTCGCAGGTACCACCACTTCATAACTTGGCATGCCAAAACCTACGAAGAATACATATCCCTTGTTCTTTTGTTGAATGAGGAAGCTTGTGGAAAAGCCGTTGAGAAGACCCAACGAAACCTTGCAGAGCTTGAAGGATAAAGCAACAAACGGAAGGAAAGGAAAGGTGATGCACGACAACTTTGAACTCGAATGTTTCTTTTCCAAAGAAAGACATTTGCACATGGTAGCAATCTATGAACCCTCAAAAGATGGGGAGCTGCTTTCAAATATGGTAAGCAATGAGGTTGAAACTCATTGCAAACCTAGGGAGATGGCAATGAAGTAAACTAGACATAAGATAACAACTAGTTATTGGAACTAGGGAGAAATCTAAAGTAGGATACACAACAAAGATTTTCCTATGGAAATTGGCCAAATGAAAACCAAGACATAAACCTAACCTAATGTTTTACCTTTATTGTTAAGATTGGCGCAATCTAGGACCACAGGACGGAGGCGACAAGGTTAGCTATGATATAACTTAAGCCAAAACTCCTATCCCAAAGAAGAAACCCTAACCCAAACTTTACCTTTACCGGTGACATTATCGACCGCATCATTCAAGAAAGCTCCAGGAAATAGGCGCCCAAGGTGTGTGAAGAACAGAGCGAAAAAAGGCCCTTCCTTCTTCTTTTTGGCAACTTCACTACTGATAGAAACTTAAGAGAGCAACTCATAAACCAACTACTGAACTGAAGATAGTAGGCTTCAAAAGCAAAGCTTTTAAAAGCGAGGTGGGGGAGACTCACCAATTACCAACTTTTGAGGCTGTGGAGGCGCTCTTCGGTGGCAGCAGCGAGTCCGCCACTTAAGGTTTCTTTTGTTGAGAGAAAATTTTTAGGGAGAAGTTTTTTACCCTAAATCCAAACTTATTGAACACCGTCTTAAGGTAGATTACTATTTTTTTTATACATACACACTCCGTCTCAAACTATATTAAACATATACGAAAATATTATAAGGCATGCCATGGGGATTTGGGAGGATAATGTGGTGGATAGAAGTACTGGATGTGATCGAAGAGGGTGGATTGTATAATAGTACAAAAGAAGCTACGGTGCTCACCTATGAGCCATTTAATAGGTCCTAACTATAAAAAATCCAGTGGTAGGCCCAACTATTGCATGACCCATCTTTTCGTGGACCCAGTTTACCAATGACTTGGTAAGACAATCATATATACCTAGTGGGTTCCAGTTTTAATGAAATTAAACGTTTAATCTGTTTTTTAAACAACAAACCCCAACACTAGTTGTGTTTTCTTCAAAAAACGAACCCACCTCTTCGCCTTCTTCTTCCCTTCATTAAACTCCAATAATCAACTGTCATCGAATTTAACAATAGCTCAAAGCTTACTTTTCGCTCTTCAATTCTTAGCGTTGTTCAAGTTGGAAAAATCACGATATTTTCATCAACCTTTTTAGATTATGCATGAAGGTATGAGCTTTATCAAACCCCTTTAGCTCAGTATGAAATGAACTTTGAAGCTTGAATTTGAGAAAGGTGAAATCTTTTGTATGAAATATAAGTTGGAATTTTGACAAATATGGATTAATTTTTGTTATGAACTTGTGGATGGTTGTTGTGAATTATTTGTTGAATGTGTGTTTCTTGTGTGTGTTGTGTTTCTCTTGTGTTTATTAGCTTAGGAATGGAAATTGTCACTTTGAGGTTTTGGCATGAGGAACTTGTAGGCATATTTTTGTTGCCTAGCGTGTATTTAACTATTTCATTGTAAATGTTTTAGTTTTGAAATACGTTATTGGAAAAGAAGTCGCAAATAAGTCTTTAAAGGAAGAATCACAAGCCTAATTGGATATTGGAAAACCATAGAGACATCTTAGGGATTTATCCAATGTAGATTTCTCCGTCATGACTTCATAATAGGTTAATGAACCAAAGATAGAGTTCGGGGGTGAGGGTACGAATATGATCATGAATCATGTTCGCCCATTGTTGGCCTCTACTTAATACAATACATGTTTGAGTTTTATGCAATTAAACAACCACGCAATATGTTCATGTAATCTAAAAATTAATCTACGTTGGTTTCCCGTTTAAATAGAATGTACTTTTATGAAAAACCTCAAAAACCCGTTATCGAATTTGAATTGATGACTTACGCCTTACCATGGTGTTACTCTACCACTGAGTTAAAAGGACCCTTTGGTGATGTGTTATTTATGCAATTAAATTATAGGAATCCTAAATTAATTGTCCAAATCATCTTATTAAGCGTTAGAATATTTAGTTAGGTCTTGATTAGCAAAAATAAACATGTGCAGTGATGAAAGTGATAAACACATATCTTGCATATAAATATAATAATGTATAAATATGGAAAGAAAAAGAAAGATGAGAGATTTAGAGAAGAATATACAAATAAGCATGAGTTCCTTTAAGATCTATATCATAAAAAGTAGATTGTTAGTATCATCAGGAATTATACCTTTGTTGGGTTCTGTATGACGATCCGCAGCAGGAGCAATCTTGAAGCTTAAATGGAGACAGACTGAAAAAAAGGCGTATTTAGAAATGTGTTTTAAGTATCTGGAGAGTATTTTCGTGATTGGAATGAAGCGTATGAAAAGTCCATAAGAAAGTGTGTCGAAAATTGAATGAAAACAAGGTCTATTTATACGAAAAACGGAAGAAACCGGATAAGATTTGAGGATGCATGGCGCACAGGCCTGTTGCGCGGCAAGCATCATGATGCGGAACACATATGCTTATGCGCTTTTGAATTTTGCTGATTGTCTCAATGTCACACCAGACGCATTCGGCGCGCGAAGCACATCCACAAATCTGGTTGGGTTTTATTATTTATCCAATCTCTAAAAGATTCTTTTTATCCTCATTAAATATTATCGTTTAAAATCCGAAAATCAATTATCCTAAAGGATAAACTCTGAATTTTCATAATATCTTTTGATTTAGAATATATTTATAAAATTAATTTTCGTGAATTATTAATGTTTATTAAAAATACAATTAATTATAAAGAATAATTTAATTGGGCTTTAAAAATGCAATTAATTATCATGGATTAATTGGACTATTAAAACTGCTATTGGAATAAGTAAATAGACTTTATATTCTTAAAATATTTTTAGGCTTAGTTTGTTTGATTGCTCTTCTTTGGACCGGATCATTTAGGATGACGATATGTTTCATCACTGAGTACTAAATTGGGCAGACACAATTATGCGTCTACAATATTGTTTAAGAAACATGACAAAGGGTGGTTGGAGTATGTAGGGGGAAGTGGGAGAACATTTGCAATTGACTAAGATGAGTTATGATAGTGGTTTCGTGAGGAAATGGCTAAAACATGTGGTAGTTATAGGGTGATTGACCATATATTTTTATTTGATGCTTGGAAAAAACTAGGTGATAGTTTGGTGAGGGTTTTTATTAGCCATGGTAAAGATGCTTTTGAAATGAAAGCTTTTGGATTTGTATGTGGTTCCTGGCATAGATAAGCCATTGGTGATTGAAGAACCTATTAGCCTATTGGAAGGGACTCAAAACCCACCAAGCCAGAAAAATGAAGGAGCGGTACCTTCTAGTGGTACTTACAACCCACCTATAAACCCATCCAATATCTCATATGGCAACCCAACTACAATCTCACCTATTCCAATACTTCGAAAATAAATCAATTAACCAGGATGAAGAAGAATACATGTATCACCAAGAAACTTTTCCACATGATTATTATGAGTGGTATGATTGTAGACCAGACAACCCACTGACCTTGAATGAGCTGATTGGGGAAAAATCTTCTGAAGAAGGGATAGATCCTAGGTATGAACCATCTTGTGTGGGTTCTGGTGAAGATGATTGCGATGATGTTGAACTAGAGCTTGAGAGTTTGAATGATCTTAATTAAAAGGCATGAAGAACCTGAGGTGGGGGGTTTGTAGCACATATAGAAGAACTAGCTGATGTACACAATAGTGATGATGAGTTAAGGGTAGCTAGGGATTGGGTAGATGGAACCAATACTAAGCTACTTGAGTTGGCAAAGCTGCTTCTAAGGGATGCAACAGAAAGGGAGATTGGGCCTTAGAAATTATTGTGCTACCAGTGGGGAAACTAACATACAAAATGATGAGGGGTTTGTCAGTGAATATGAGGACAATGAGGATGATGTTTATACCCCAAACAATAGTGGTGATGAAAATGTTGATGGTAGGAAAAGGAGAGGGAGAGGACTGTTAGTGAGAGAGGATACAGACTTCAAAAACTTTATGTGGAAAGTTAGACGAAGATTCCCTAACAGAGAGGAATTTAGGAGTGCTGGGGCTAGGTTTTCCATTACTTGTGCGAGGAACTTGTACTTTGCTACAAGTAATAAAAGGGGGCAGCGGAGAATGGGGGTGAAGTACAACATTGGATGCCCTTTTAGGTTGTTTGACTTTGGGGATTTAAGGAGAGACTGCTTTATTATATTGTCAAATATGTTGATGATGAACATAACTGCACTAGGAACATGGAAGGCAAGAGACAAATGATATCAGCATGGATTGCAAAGCAATTCTTGGAAATTTTCAAGGCAGGGCCTCACTGGCCAGCCAAGGAGCTTATTAAGACAGTCAGACAAGCATACAAGGTTTCCATAAAGAGGATTTTAGCCTAGAAGGTGAAGTACAAGGCATATAAACTGCTTCAAGGTTCTATGGAAGAACATTATGCTATTTAGTTGGGTAGATACCATCAAGCTTTGAGAGACAATGATGCAGAGATTGTTATTAAGTTGTTGAATGATGAAAGGCTAAGTAGGAGTGCAACTCCAGTGTATCAGAGACTATATATCTACTTTGATGTTGTGGGAAAAGGATGGTTGGAGGGATGTAGAAGGTTCCTAAGTATTGATGCTTGCTTCTTGAAGACCATTTTTGGGTGTTCAATTATCGGCAGCTGTGGGCAGGGATGCAAATGATCAGATGTATCTAGTTTCCTGGGTCATAATAGAAGGTGAAAACAACTCTTCATGGGGTTGGTTTCTAAGTGAGGTTCAAACAGCTTTGAACCTAGGCCAGGGTGAAGGACTGACAATTGTCTCAGATGAACACTTGGTAAGTTAGTTCATTAGTTTAATTTCTAAATTGTTTTATGCATTAATCAGTTCCTTTGATTCCATATTAATGCCAAATAATTTTATTTTGGTGTATGTTGGTTTAATAGGCAATTTCATGATTACTTGCATATGTTTTTCCAAACTGTGATCATAGCGTCAACTTTGTAAAAACTTGTAATTATTGGTCCTAGTACATTATAAACATGATTCCAAGTCTAAGAAAAACAATGTCACTTTGTTAGGTTCACATACGCTGTTTTTGGTGAGATATGAATATCTAATCTAATATCTGGGTAAATTACAATCGAAATAGCCTCAACTATGCAAGACTTTTCTAATTTTGGTCTTAAGACATTCTAAATATTACTTTCATGATTCTAAAAGGATGAATACACTCAGTTCGGTTCAAATACGCTAAGTTTGGGTGAATTATGACAATCTTTAGCCAATCTTCAGGTCATTTGATGTTGATATGATTCCGTGAAGGGGATCTAGCTTAGTTAGTTACAAGCTTCACTCACTCATGACTAAGGGTTTTAACTCTAATACCTAGGCTTTCACTCGCCAAGGGTTCGAATTAGGAGGGTTTTGAGACTAAGTTTATTAGTTTCACTCACTAACTCACTGGAATCTCACTTAGTTTAGGTTTCACTCACCTAATATTAAGGGTATTGTGCTTAGGTTCACCCCCTAAAAATAATGAAAAATAATGAAAAGTCCTGAAAAAGTACGTCCAATCCTTACAAAGACAAGAAATATGAGATTTTAAATAATCAACTTTTTCCCCCCTTTAATGAGTTAGAAGTGCATTTATATAGAGGATGAGCAAAAAACCTTTCTCACCAATCTCATGGCCAACTATTACAAGAGAAAAAGAAAGAAATGTTCCCTTAAACTATCTTAGAATCTAGCCTAAAATTAAAAAAATAACCTGATATACAAAACTTTCCATAAACCTTACAAAAATTACAGGACATTAATAAGGAGAAATCTCCTTACTTACACGCCTACTCTTAGACTATTTTAGGAAAGACTTTTCCTCTACTTGCCTAAAATACAACTCAAGACAAGTCACCTACTTGGAGCCTAAGTAAATGAATTTTCTAACTTTATTTTATGTCGTTTACATAAAACTACTTTCATGAACTAACTTAACTAATATTAAGAATTAAAAGACATTTTTCTAGTTACATGTAAAACCTTCACTTTAAGAGTAAAGTAAAACCATGCAACGACCCTAAGAAAGCAAATTAAGGTAGTTGATTTGCATCATATGTTTGAATAATTTCAACTATTCAAACCTAATAAGTTTTCGTCCTAAGAAAGTTTTAGTGTGAGTTCTATAGATCAAATACAACAAGTGTAACACCCTTAGATCTGTAACACCCCTAGGTGTACAGGAGCCCACTAGTAGATATTGTCCTCTTTGGGCCCTACCCGTAAGGATTTGCTTTGGTGTAGAACCGAAGTCCTACCCAAAAGGCCTCTACTAGGTTGAGGTATCCACCTCTATATAAAGAAGGTTTCGTTCTCCTCAACTACCGATGTGGGATAGCCAAGCTCTTAGGCACCTTCTCCCCTCCTTTAAAGAGCCTGCGTCCCCGTAGGCACTACCGGACACCAGAATGGAACCTGGCTCTGATACCATGTGTAACACCCCTAGGTGTGCAGGAGCCCACTAGTAGATATTATCCTCTTTGGGCCCTAGCCCGCAAGGATTTACTTTAGTGCAGAACCGAAGTCCTACCCAAAAGGCCTCTACTAGGTTCAAGTGTACACCTCTATATAAAGAAGGTTTCGTTCTCCTCAACTACCGATGTGGGATAGCCAACCACAGGGAAATAGTCAACCCTAGATGTTCCAGGTTGGAAGTGGGACTCGATATCTATGGACTTTGTCACTGCATTGCCTAAGACAAGAGCAGGATTGGATACCATTTGTGGTAGTAGTTGATCGCTTGACCAGATCTGCTGTATTCATACCTATGAAGGAGAATTGGAAGATGGAGCAACGAGCAAAGGCCTACATTAAGCATGTAGTTAGACTTCATGGAGTACCTTTAGACATAGTTTCCGACGAGGATTCAAGATTCCTATCCAACTTTTGGGAGGTGTTTCCGAAAGCTTTTGGTACTAAACTTCTCAAGAGCACTGCTTTTCACCCCGCAGCAGATGGTTAGACCGAGAGAACCATTCAAACATTAGAAGATATGTTCAGAGCTTGTGCTATGGAGTTTCATGGTTCGTGGGATGATCATTTGGATCTCATTGAGTTCTCATACAACAATAGTCATCATGCAAGCATTGGTATGACACCTTTTTTTTTTTGGATTATTTGTAAGATTCCACCTTTTATAACCACTTTTTTGTGAGAAACCACCTTTTAAAAAAAATTGGGCACGCACCCACCTTTTTGGTTCTTTTTTTTTGTTGGAAGCCACCACTTGCCGAAATCCGGTGGTTGACCTCGATTTTCCGGTGTTGACCATCATAAAGCCCATTTTGTTCCAGATTTTCGCCATTTCTTCCACCTTGACGCATTCTCCCTTCTTCTGCTATTATCTTCCTCCCTCGAATTTTTTTTTTGAAATTTCAGAGCAAGGCCAGAGGAAGGGAGAAAGAAGAAGAAGGGGTGGGAAAACTGCGTTGGGGGGCGGTTTGCCGGGGGATGCGAGGGGGAGGGGGGTTGCTGGGTGATGCGAGGGGGAGAGTTGGGAGGGTGGGGCTAGGCGGCGACTAGGGGTGTTCATAACCGGGTAACCAGCTTTTTGGGTACCCGGATATGCAGGTACCCGCACAATCAGGTATTGGAAAAGTCGGCCCATGATCCGACCCGGGAAAACCGGGCACCCAGTAACCGGGTACCCGATTTTCTCGGGTTGGGTCATAAGGTACCCGGCTTGTTTTTCTTTTTTCTAGCACTAAGGTTAAATACATTTAATCCCCTGCACTAGCTATTATAATGATAAAGGCTCACTCCCTAGTTTTTAAGTTACCTAAAGCAGGATATGAGACAAAGATCAAATAATATTTTTTTCTATTTTCTTGCTTTTTTCATGGGGAAAGGGGGGAGAGGGATAAGCATAAATGAAAATCTGATAAGTGAAAAAGTTGCTGATACACTCACAGTTTCGCATGAAAGTGGTTTCATATTACACACTGTAAGCACTACAAAGCTCACATCTACAGCTACACGATTAACTACAAGTTTAGAGAGTCCATAAAGAGTGGTCTTGCTACTAGTCAAGCACTTGCAGATTTCAGAAATGCCGCGAACACCACCGAGTTGGGTCAAGGAGGTCTAGATGTGTGCTCAGTGTTGAAGATAAGCAAATCCAAAGTTTGATTTCTTTCAATTGGGTAAAAAAAAGGAAATCCAAACTTTAGCCGGGTACCGGGTACCCGCATGTCTGATTTCTTCGCCCCGTCACCCGACCCAGATTTCCTTTTTTTACCGGGTCGGGTACCCGGCCCGATAAAATCCCAAAAAATCAGATTTTGACCCGACATTTTTTGGTCGGGTCAGCGGGTTTTCGGATCGGGTTTTCCTAAACACCCCTAGCGGCGACGGCTGGAGGCCTGGGGTTGGGGGTGGTGGCAGCGGAGGATAAGGCTATATGGTGGTGGTGGCGGCAGCAATGGTGGCTTGGAGGTTGGAATGGCGAAAATTTAAAAAAGAAAAAGGTTTTATGATGGTCAATGCCGGAAATCGAGGTCAACGACCGGATTCCAGCAAGTGGTGGCTTGCAATAAAAAAAGAACCAAAAAGGTGGATGCGTGCCCAATTTTTTTTAAAGGTGGTTTCTCACAAAAAAGTGGTTATAAAAAGTGGTTTTAGACAAATTTTTCTTTTTTTTCGATAGTTTAGTATGACATCTTTTGAAGCACTTTATGGTAGGAAATGTCGGAGTCCAGTGTGTTGGAGTGATATAAGTGAGAATGTGACTTTGAGACCACAATTGATAGAAGATACAATAAATCAAGTAAAACTCATTCAAGAGAAGATTCGTACCGCCCAGGATCGTCAGAATTCATATGCAGATTTGAAAAGGAGAGAAGAAGAGTATGAAGTTGGTGAGAAAGTTCTATTGAGAGTGTCACCTATAAAAGGTGTGATGAGATTTTGGAAGAAAGGGAAATTGATCCCAAAGTTTATTGGCCCTTATGAAATTGTGAAAAGAATTGGGAAAGTAGCCTACCAACTGGCTCTACCAAATGAGTTAGAGCGTGTGCACGATGTTTTTCATGTGTCACAACTCATGAGATATGTTCCAGATGTTTCACATGTGCTTTAACTCGAGACAATTGAGTTAGATGAAACTCTTTCTTATGAAGAAAGACCATTCAAGATTTTGGATCAAAAGGTGCGTAGTACGAGAAATAAAAGATGTTAGAATTATTAAGGTGTTGTGGTCCAACCAAGTTTCTGAGGAAGCAACATGGGAGGCTGAAGATGAAATGAAAAAGAAGTATCCCGAGTTGTTTAACCAGGTACGCTGAGTGTCGGGGACGTCACTCTTTTAAAGGGGGTAGATGGGCGATATAATTTCGCGTGATTATGCTTTTATGCCTCTATCTGCTTCATAAGATTTTGTTGTCAATTAATTATTCCAAGCCATTATTCCAACCTAACCTATCAAACTATGTGATTTTAGTGGTAGTATTCATACTCAGTATGCTTAGTTATTTATTTTAGAGCATGATGGAACTTCGAATCATGATTAGGGAACGGAAAATATGTGTTATGATGTGGTAGTACTTATAATACATATGAATATATGATTTGTATTTCTATGAAAGAATAGTCATTATATTATTGTCCGGGAACTAGTAATTTTTATTAGAAGTGAACATGTTATTTTATATACCATGACTGTTTGAGTTAGTATAGTGATTAGTGTTGTTTATGAGTTTATTTTATCAACCTATTCATATTGAAAGGACAAAGTCTGCAATTAATTATTCCAAGCCATTATTCCAACCTAATTACCTATCAAACTATGTGATTTTAGTGGTAGTATTCATACTCAGTATGCTTAGTTATTTATTTCAGAGCATGATGGAATTTCGAATCATGATTAGGGAATGGAAAATATGTGTTATGATGTGGTAGTACTTATAATACATATGAATATATGATTTGTATTTCTATGAAAGAATAGTCATTATATTATTATCCGGGAACTAGTAATTTTTATTAGAATTGAACATGTTATTTTATATACCATGACTGTTTGAGTTAGTATCGTGATTAGTGTTGTTTATGAGTTTATTTTATCAACCTATTCATATTGAAAGGACAAAGTCTGCAAGAATTAAGAGACTATTTCAAGTTATCTTTATTGTTGAACAAGGTTCAATTATAGGGACACTTTTTTTTTAAGTCCCTAATTCAAGATTTAAAGGTTTAGTAAAAAGTGAGTTTATTATTATGTGACCACTCTTTATTGATAATATAAAAACAAATAATAAGTGTTCATATTTGTTATTTTTCTTCATACTTGTCGGACATAATAAATATTATTAAACACTTAAAGTGAAAGAGAATGGCATGAAAACTCAGAGGATGGATCCCCTATTGAGTATTGAACAAGGGGGGAGAAGTAGTCTTTGAACTACTTTCTCCTACACATTAAATTGTATGACGATACAGTTAATTATTTTATTATAATCGAGTTAGATAAGTTATCTAAGCTTCCTGAGTAAAATTAGTCAAGGACACTTCTCGGGGGTATGATCATACTGATTTTCAAGGTTTATCTACAAAAGGCAGTCAAGGACGCTTTACTTATTCAAGATTTAGTAGCCCGGATGATTCCAAAGTGAGGACGGTGCTCGTTCCATGCCAAATCAATATTAATAAAAGTTATTGAGTCATTTGTTTATTAATTCCGAAGTCAAGCATGATTTATTATTTACAGTTTACTAGTATCATGTTTAAGATTTACATTCTATTAATTTGGTTAAGTGCGTACTTAGCATTAGCTGGCTTGTTCTTTGTGTGTTTGGTCAGGTTAATAACAGGTTATCCAGATTAATACATGGGAGTTAGCTGTTGGAGTTGGATTACATTTTATTTCTATCAGACATTGTGTTTTATTTCTTTCTTTCTTAAGTTTGGGTTTTTGGATTTATTATATATTAATAAGAGGCCTTTTGTGTATGCCTTTGATTCTACACCAAAGCAAATCCATGCGGGTTCGGGCCCAAAGAGGACAATATCTACTAGTGAGCTCCTGCACACCTAGGGGTGTTACAGATCTAGGGGTGTTACAGATGGTATCAGAGCCAGGGCCCATTCCGGTGTCCTGTAGTGCCTACAAGGACGCAAGCTCTTTAAAGGAGGGGAGAAGGTGCCTAAGAGCTTGGCTATTCCACATCGGTAGTTGAGGAGAACGAAACCTTCCTTATATAGAGGTGGACACCTCAACCTAGTAGAGGCCTTTTGGGTAGGACTTTGGTTCTGCAGCAAAGCAAATCCTTACGGGCTAGGGCCCAAATAGGACAATATTTACTAGTGGGCTCCTGCACACCTAGGGGTGTTACAACAAGACATTTAATTCGGTTTCAAATAAGCTTAATTTGGGTGAAATATGACAATTTAAGACAATTTTTGGGTCATTTGAGGTCAGAATAGCTTCAACTATACAAGACTTATAAGGTTTTGTTCTAAGAAAGTTATAGTATGAGTTACATAGATTAAATACATCAAAGACACTTAATTCGACTCAAATACTAAGTTTGGGTGAAATTTGACAGTTGTAGCCAACTTTTGGGTCATTTTCGAAATATCTCCAGCAAAGCTAAAGCTTTGATCTAAGATAGTTTTAGTATGAGTTACATTGGTTGAGGACAAAAAAGACACTTATTTGAGTTCAAATACACTAAATTTGGGTGAACTATAGCAATTTTAGCCAATTTTTAGGCCATTTGAGGACGAAATAACTTCAACTACACGAGATTAATCATGCTTTGCCCAAAAATAATTTTATTATAAGTTACAGAAATTATATACAACAAAGATACTTAATCCGGTTCAAACATGTTGAGTTTTGGCAAAATAGGACAGAGCATAAATTTTATGTTTTGGTCCTAAGACATTCTAAATTTGAGTTATAAGACATTATATTATTAGGGGTCCTCTTCCAATCCATGAAAGAATAAAAAAGCTTAGCATCTGTGCGGGAGTGTATAAACTCTCTCATACTTATCGGCTGACAAGTACATTCCGGCAAGAGTTTGTCGGCATCACACAAGTCAAGATCAGAGCGATGCGGTCATCACAACAGGTAAATTTAGCTTGGCGGTCTAACATGTATATGTCATAATTGCCGGCCTGACAACCTGTCTGGACAATTACGCATATGTGTACGGGTCTGATGATTGAGTATACGTGTATATCCTAGATTCCCTAGTGGGAAACCGACCTACTGATTTTACTATAAATACCACTTGCACTGATTCCAAGGTACGTAATATTGTTCACCTACCTACTTTACCTGCACATACCTTGTCGAACCCTATCTTACTTAGGCATCAGAGTGGGTTTCCTCGGCAACCCCCTGAGGTCAGTCACCGTTGTTCATTGTGCAGACACACCGAATACTTGACGTTGCCAAGCCTTGTCCATCCTCCATAGGCCGTCAAAACCTTGACGTCCACTGTTTCACACCCGAAACAATTGGCGTTAGAAGGCGGGGATGGACCCCAACAATACCGGCAATGTTGATCCTGACGGCAATACCGTCTAAACTAAGTTTGGCGGTCCTATTAACGATCCCGATCCTGTCTATGTAGAAGACGAAGATCCCGAGTCACACGAGCCTGACCCCATAACCCCGACAGGTCCACACCAAAGAACACCATCCTCCGACATCGCTCAATTCACTCAAGAGCAAATCCAAGCCGCCAGGGCAGTACTTGACGCCGTAGCCTCCAGCAATCAAATTAATAGCTCGCCAAGTAAGCGTTCTGGAAGGGTCATTGGTCGTGACCAAGATGGCAACCCATTAAGAAGGACAAAAACTTTCTCGCACGATGGACGTCGTCTGGAAAGGGAGATGGCGGAAGCAGGTTATGACGAAGAAACTCTCAAGACAGAGGAAGATGGTGATACCGACAAGAACACTGAGCCCGTCTATGACGATAAAGAAAGCACCATGCGAGAGTCAAGGGGTAACACCAGCCAGCATGGTAGGACATTCAGTACCTACTTAGGACGACAACGTGCTCCCATCACACCTAGGGGCTCACCTTTCATCAGGGAGATCTTGGAAGAACCCATGCAGCGCATTAAGATGCCATCATGCAAATATGAAAGTACAACAGACCCAGTGGATTACTTGTCGGCATATGAGGGGCATATGCATTTGTACACCCGATCAGACACCATCTGGTGCAAAGTTTTCCCAGCTACTTTGTCGGGCATAACCCAGACTTGGTTCAGAAGTCTACCACCGGCATCTATTACAGACTTTTACCAGCTATCGGCCGAGTTCCAGACACAGTTTGTCAGTAATAGAAGGCGAGAGAGAACTACTGGAGAGCTCATTGCTTTGAAGCATGGTGAAAGTGAAAGCCTTAGAGATTTTCAGCAAGAAGTTGCCGTGCTAGCTCTGATGTCGGGCCTGAAAGATGGCGACTTCTGAAGCTATTTAGGGAGGAAAAGCTTGAAGACCGCAGTATTGGGAAAGGCCAACGAGTTCATTAAAACTGAAGAATTTGACCGAGCCTCGAATATAAGGAGAGGTGATCGCGAAATAGCCAAGGAAGAAAAACGAGGAGGTCAAGGCAAGAAGGAGGCTAAAAAAGAAGTTGCCCATACCAGTATTGCAAGAGTAAAGAAAGGAAAGAGACATTCGAGAGCTATACACCCTTAACCAAGCCTAGAGCACAGATTTTCACCATGCATAAGGATGATGACAAGTGGCAGCGCCCACGTAAAATGTTCCACAAAGGCCGGGACAGGAACAAGTGGAGTGATGATCACGACACATCACTGAAGATTGCAAGGATCTAAAAAATAATTTGGAGGATTTGATCCAGAGAGGGTATTTCACTCAGTAGAAGTCTAGACAGGAAGCTAGCCAACATGATTTAGGCCGGCATGACCAGGACCAGAATCATGTCGAGGAACCCCAGAGGAACACCCCGGTCCGGGATAGGTTGACGGTCATACATGTCATAGCTGGCGGTCCTACACATGGCGGGACAGCTAGTGGAGCTAAAGCACAAGTCAATCTACATGAGACTCACCGATGGCCAGAACCGCCAACCATGCCAACGGTAACATTCACAAAGAAGGATACGGAAGGTATTTTTTTCCCACAAGACGACCCTCTCGTCATTACTCTAAATGTCGCAAATTACGCCATTCACAGGGTGCTGGTAGATGGTTGAAGTTCCGCCAACATGTTATTTATGATTGCTTTCAACAAGATGAACATTGGCCTTGAACACTTGAAGGGAGTTAACTACCCTGTAACAGGTTTTAGAGGGCTTCCGTCATACCAAAGGGATCCATAAAGCTGCCGGTCAAGATTGGCCATGATGAGAAAGCTAGAGACTTGATGGTAGAGTTTCTAGTAGTTGACGTTCTAGCAACCTTCAATGCCATCATTGGGCGTCCCCTAATTCATGATGCACAAGCAGTGGTATCAATGTACCACTTGACCATGGTGTACATGTCTAATGTCGTGCAGCCAGAGAGACTTAAGGGTAGTCAAGAGTCAGCTCGGTCATGCTGCCACACTATGATGAAGGGGGTAAGTCAAGAAAGGAAAGCAGAAGGAGATCTTTAGAGTTACAACCTAGACTAGTTGAAACATGTCGGCCTGGGGGCGAAACTGAAGAGATCGAGTTGGTTAACGGTAACAAGGAAAGGACCGTTAAGACTGGTGCCGACATGGATCAAGAGGTCAAAGTGAACTTGGTCACTTTACTCAGGAAGATGTTCGTATTTTCAGCCGATGAGATGCCGGGCATAGACCCAGGCATGATGGTGAATCACCTAAATGTTGACGAAGCAGTCAGACCGGTCAAACAAAAAAAGAGAATTTTCTCGGCAGAGAAGAACAGAGCCATCAAGGAGGAGATCGATAAACTCTTGGCGATGGATTTTATTGAACTATGTGATTACCCGTCATGGCTGGCGAACATCGTACTGGTCAAGAAAGCAAGTGGGTAGTGGAGAATGTGTGTTGACTTTACAGACCTCAACAAGGCTTGCCCAAATGACTGCTATCCCCTGCCAAGGATCGATCAGCTTGTCGACTCAACTAGTGGGCACGCCATGCTAAGCTTCATGGATGCTTACTCAGGCTACCATCAGATAAGTTTGTTCGACGGAGACAGGAAAAAGATGACATTTATCACAGATGCCAGTGTGTTTTGCTACAAGGCTATGCCTTTTGGGTTGAAAAATGCAGGAGCAACATACCAAAAACTGGTCGACAAAGTATTTGAGGCTCAAAAGGGGAGAAATGTGGAGTTATATGTTGACGACTCCATAGTGAAAAGCAAGACAGCGAAGGATCACTTGAAAGATTTGCAGGAAACATTTGAAACATTGAGGCGTTTTCAGATGAAACTGAACCCAAAGAAGTGCGTATTCGGCGTCAAATCTGGCAAGTTTTTGGGTTTCCTGGTTAGCGAAAGAGGAATTGATGCAAATCCCGACAAGGTGAAGGTCGTCATTGATTTTTCGGAGCCTAAGAGTGTAAGGGACATCCAAAGATTGATTGGAAGAATGGCGACAATAACCAGATTCAACTCCAAATCTGCGGATAAAGCTCTGTCTTTCTTCAAAATCCTAAGAGGAAACAAATAATTTGAGTGGGGAAAAGAGCAGGCAAAAGCTTTCGCCATGGTCAAAGAGCATCTGAGCAAGCTACCCACTATCGCCAGGCCATCGCCATAAGATAAGCTACAGCTGTATGTGTCGGCAATGCCGAGAACAGTAGCATCAGTGCTTTTGGTGGAGAAAAGTAAGGAGCAATTGTCGGTATACTTTGTTAGCCATGTTTTGAACCCGACAGAGCAAAGATATCAGCTCATTGAGAAGTTGGCATATACAGTTTTGATCGCGGCAAGAACTTTGAAGCCATATTTTGCTGCACACTCTGTGCAAATCTTGACAAACCACCCTCTGGAGAAAGCCTTACAAAAGCTAGAATCTTCCGGCAGATTGTTGAAGTTGGCCATTGAGTTGTCGGAATTTGAGTTAGAATTCAAACCCAGATCGGCAATTAAAGCCCAAGCCTTGGCGGACTTCATCGTCGAAGCAACGTATGAAGAAGAGGTCGAAGAAGTTGGTACTTGGAAAATATCGTTTGATGGCTCCTCAGCTCAACATGGGTTAGGTGCCGACATAGTTATGACGTCACCAGAAGGGCATGTGTTTGAATATGCTATCTGGTTTTCATTTAAGGCCTCCAATAATGAAGCAGAATATAAAGCAACTTTAGCGGGTCTACGATCATGTTTGGCTGCTGATGCTAAGAAAGTACACTTGTTCACAGACTTCTAGCTTGTCGAAAGTCAGATCAAAGGGGAGTATGAGGCCAGAGAGACGACAATGATAAAGTATCCCGAGATGGTGAGAGAGATGACTTCACAATTGCAAGGTTTTGAGATAAGTGTCATTCCAAGAGCAGAAAATAGTCAAGCTGACGCCCTGTCAAAGTTGGCAAGTTCATCACTAATCGACATCGAAAGGACCGTCATGGTGGAACTACTGAAAGAAAAGAGTATTGAACAAAAGGTGTTGACAGCCACAATCACCAGTCATGATGAGTGGTACTCTGATATCGTCAAGTTCAAATTGACTGGAGAGTTGCCGGAAGAAAAGAAAGAGGCAACCAAGATTAAGAAAGGGGCTAGCTGGTTTGTCATCTACTAAGGAGAATTGTTCAAAAAGGGATTTTCTTTACCACTACTTAAGTGTGTCACGGCATATGAAGCAACAAAGATCATAGAAGAGATTCATGAAGGTATTTGTGGGAACCACATTGGCGGTAGAACTTTGGCTCATAAAGCACTTAGGGCAGGATTTTATTGGCCAACTATGGTGGCAGACGCACAGAAATATGTAAAAAAGTGCGATAAGTGTCAAAGATTTGCACCAATCAATAACTTGCCGGCCAATGACTTACAACCCATCCTATGCCCTATGCTATTCGCACAATGGGGAATGGACATCCTGGGACCATTCACCACAGCCACTGGCGACAGGAAATTCTTGATTGTCGGAATAAATTATTTTACAAAAGTGGATAGAGGCTGAGCCAACCACCAAGATAAGAGCTCAACAAGTCATCAAGTTCATCTGGCACACCATCGTCACTAGGTTTGACATCCCTATCACCATAGTGCTTGACCATGGCGTGCAGTTTGACTGTAGCCCAGTCCAGAAATACTTGGCCACCCTCAAAGCAATGGCCAAGCACGCTTATAAGCAAATTTTGAATGCACTGAAGAAGAAACTTGACGATATGAAAGGATTGTGAGCCGAGAAGATACCAGAGGTGCTATGGGCAAACTGAACAACAGAAAAGGAATCTACAGGAGAAAGCCCATTTAGGTTAACATTTGGAGTAGATGTCGTCCTTCCTGTGGAAGTTGGTTTGCCGAACTTTCGAACCAAGTACTTTGAAGGAGAAAGCAATGAGGTGCTGCCAAAAGAAGCTTTGGATTTTTGCCATAAGTTAGGTTGGCGGCCTCGAAAGACAGAATGAAGACAACTTATAACAAGCGGGTAAATCATCGACCTTTGAAAGTTGGCGATCTAGTCCCAAGGAGAACAACAGCAACAGGCAAAGCCCACGCTGAGGGGAAGCTTACTGCCAATTGGGAAGGACGATACATCATTCAAGAAGAGATAGTGCCAGGTTCTTTCAAGATAAGCAAGATGGACGACAGGGTACTAGCCAATAGTTGGAATGCAAGTGTACTTAAGAAATATTTTGTTTAGAGGTTGATATCGGCTGTATTAGACAATTTATTTTAACTTTTGAATAGGCTGTAAAGTGTGAAAGCTCACCACCTACAAGGGAGCTAACACATATTAATGAAAAGAAAAGATGACCACCTACAAGGCAACATCTTATCATCAATTTCTTCTCTAAACAACAAGAATAACTTGTTGAGGCTCCAGATAAGTGTATATGGTTGCTAACTAGCTCTTAGAAATGTATATGATTTCTAATCATACATTTTCAACTAAAACAACCATAAAAAAGTGCATATGGTTGCGAACCAGCACTTATGAATGAACAAAAGTTCTTGAAAGTATAAATGTTTGCGATAAATAACATTTAGCAAGCGATAAATAAGTTGTCAGGCTATCCGACAACACAACACAAACAAAGAACAGTGATGAAATAGTTAAACATAAAGCTAGTCAACAAGTAAGCATATCATTGCTTGGCGGCATGCACCCATAATATATCAGTTCTAAGCAAGAAAACTTGCAATTTATGAAGCAAAAGAAAGGAAATTAAAGACATGTTCCATGCAAGGGAAAAATAAAAATAGTCGGCTACACAAAGCCACAAAGGTTTCCCAACATCCTAAAACACAAAAGTTTGATAAACTGTTAGAAGAAACTGATGAAATAGGTGAAAGTCGCCAAAACTCCTAGTTGCCATCAACGGGAACATCATCAGTCAACATATGATCATTCTTTGAGTTGGCGTCATCTCCTTCATCAATATCCATCTCGTAGCGCGGATCAGCATTGCAAACATGGAGCTTGGCAACTGGTTCTTTGTCTTCTGGCAGAGGATGCTTGAGTTTGCCGACACCATAAGCTACCTCAACAGAATCCCAACCAAATTCAGGGTGCTCCCGTAAAACACAGCGCATGGCAGCACCCCATACACCAGCATAACGTTGAACGAGGTAATTCATAAACTCATCAGAATCTCGATACTCCTCAACTGTTGTCTGTTTAGCTTCAGCAAGTTCCTTCTCCACCTCAGAAAGCTTGGCGGTCAACTCGGCAACCTTCGCCTGCTCCTTCTTGAGCTTAGCCACCTCTTTCTCTATCTTCTTCTTGGCGACCGCATCGGTCTTCTCTTTGTAATCATCCTTCAGTTTATTCTGGGCCTCTAACTGGCGTTTGAGATTGTTGCAAGTGACAACAAAGGCTTCTTTCTGCTCACAGACCAGTTGATAGGATCAGGTAGAATTCACCAAAGAGTTGGCGGCTTACAAACAACAAGAAATGGAGAAAGTTAGAAACAAGCAATAAAAATCAGGCAGTCAACATAAAAAAAAAGAGTTAGGGGGTTCTACCTCCATAAACTTATAAGTAGTGGCAACAGCAGGGGTATGGATGACCTCTCCAGGTTTATCCAATGAAGTTGCAAATTCCTTAGAATTCGCCATCCTAAGTTGCCGCCAAGCTCTGGGAAGTCAAATATAAGAGGCTCATTAGTCTCGACATCCATAGACGACCGCTAAGCACTGACAGGTTGAGCGAGAATATCATCATGCCTAAAAAATGGATGACCAGGAGGGATCACCACTTACCCTGGCTCTATAAAGTTATCTCCCTTAAAAGCTATGCCGTTAGGAATCTTGGAAAGAATTTGATGTCTTTCTTCGATAGGCAAAGTAGGACGCTTGCCGATAGAGATGTCAGCAAACTTCAAATTAGAATGGGAGGCCGACAACTTCCTCTTGTTGTCATGAGAAGAACCAGACAAGTCGATGGAGGCAAAATCGACATTAACAGGTTTTGCGACCTCCACTGGAGAATCCAACTTGTCAGAGGACTGACGCTTGCTCTCAGATTGGGCTCAGCTGTCCCGTTTCTTAGTAAAGCCCCCCTTCACAGCCGGTAAAGTTTTAGAAGCCTTGCCGGCACTGTCCTTTTTAGGTGCTTGCCGGCGAGAAGAAGGCTTGCCATCCTTCTTGGTACCAGATTGCTCGGCATGCATAGTTTTGGCGACGCAGCAATAGTTCTCGCTTTGCGGTAGGAGTCCAACGTTGATCCACACCCAAACACTTGCGATCCAATGTTTTCAGAGCTGAAAATACACACAAAACAAATGTGAGTAAAAATAAGTAGAGCGAAAAATATCAAACACATCTTGTCGTCCCTTACCATCCTTACCGGATGGATGAGTTCGGCACATACCGACAACGGATAAAGGTATATTACCCAAAATATACCTATGGTGAGGCAGCCAAACCTTTGGCAAAGGTCTGCCCTTTTTGCCAATAGGAGGCACAATGTCAAAATGAGCAAAGGCCTTCTGCTCCTTCTCATTTAAAGCAGTAAGGGGAATGTGCTCCAAAGTACGCATAGGCTTGGTAAACCAGCGACGCAAAGGGTAAGACTCTGGAACTCGCAGCTAGAACCATATCCGCCGCCAACCTTTCAACGAGGTCATACGAGGAAAAACCATTAACTTTTTCTTGGCAGTATACATGGAATACCACCCCTTGTTTTTGACGGCATCAGCATCATCAACCTTAGCACCATAGCTGGATCCATCACATTTAAGTTTATGAGGTGCTTGAACAAATTAAAAGTCAAGGGAAAATTATACCACCGACAAGTCCATATATAACAAATAAGATGTCGGATGGCAAGGGGAGTAAGTTGAGCTAAGCAAACGTTAAGACCGACTAGCAAATCCACAAGATGTCGGTCCATAGGAAAACGCAATCCAAACTCTAAATGATAGCTGTACACACTCAAACACCCCTCAGGAGGACGAATAACAACATCGTCAGGTCCTGGCAAGATCAACTCATAATCTGCCGGCAACTTGTACCACTCTGCAGCAGCAGCGCAATAATTATATTTCCTGGCATCTCTCAACCAAGAAGCCTCAGGGGTCATTGTAGAAGGACCCTCAGATTTGCCCTCCGGTAAATACTCGTCCTCAAGGCAAACATCACCAATAAAACCATCATCATCCTCATCATCACTCTCACTTTGTCTCTCGTCATCACCATCTTCGCCATCATCATGCTTGGCGGCCAAAGCGACACTTGTCGGGGCTTTACTTGAACTTCCTACCACCTTGGTAGTGACCTTAACCTTAGCCTTCTCCAGGGGTGTCTTCTCAGAATGGGATGAGCCCAGGTCGACAAGCTCATGGGTCTCAGTTCTCCTCAAAATGGGTTTGGTAGCAGCCCTAGATCGATTGCCAAGTTTTCTCCACCGATATCTCTCATCACAGCATAATTTTCCCCTACTCAAAGCGTCATCCCAGTCAGTTGGCTCGTGAGAGATGTCGGCATCATCTCCAGTCGGGGGGGGAACCGCCATGGTAACTCCAGCCCTCCCAAGATTGGTACCATACTCATATATAGCATGCTCATTAGTCGCCAACCAATATTCGCGACTAATGGGCTCAATTTCCACCGCATTAGAAGGAGCATCTGGTGGCGTAGGAATCAATTCGCCAAGAGTCTCGTGGCGAAGCTTCTTCAGAATTTCAGGGGAAATTCGCGCCTCCGCTGGACGCTTCCCCTTCGGATCCTCAGTCCGGAGATCCGACAAACCTTGTCACACCTCCTCGCGAGTCACCGAAAAGGTGCGCGACTCCGAGTGAGTAACTAAAACAGGCCGACTACCACTGTCCTCGAGGGTAGAAAGGCCACCACCACCATCTTCTAGGCGAATGGAAGTTTTTTTGGAAAAAACTTCCGAAGATTCTGGGTCAGGCTCGAAAAGGGCCATAGTGTAGTCGTCGGGTTCGTTTTGACTATCGTAGGCCATTTAAGACATTCTTACACCCTCGAAGGATAAATTTCAGGCAAGAAAAACGAAAGGGAAACCCAGAAAAGCGAAAATTTGAAGCTTTACCTCGAAAGAAAAAGAATCCTAGCCCGAAGGTACGCGAAATTCCACTCGAGCTCTACCAGAAAACTGAAACCCACCGAAAATAAATTCAGTTAGGAAGTGCCAAAAAGGCGCACAAAGCAAGAGAAAGCAAGGAAGAAGAAAAAATGGAACCATAATTCTGGAAAACGGAAGAGAAATGCTAAGAGAAAGGAGAGAGAATTACCAGGGAAGAAGAAGTGTCGCTTGGAGAAGAAGAAGTGTCGCTTGGAGAAGAAGATAAATGAAGGAGAGAGAAAATGAAAATAACTGCACCAATTATAGCAAAAATTAAACAGCCAGGATCGCGCATGGCTCAACTACCGCGAGCAGATTAAAACGCATGGCAAGACCCCACCTGAAGTTGCAGCGCCATTTTTGGAAAAAAAATTCTAACAGAATCTCGACAAAACAATGGCGGCACACCACCATCACTTTGGAGGGGCTAGTTGTACGGGAGTGTATAAACTCTCTCATACTTGTCGGCTGACAAGTACATGCCGGTAAGAGTTTGCCGGCATCACACAAGTCAAGAACAAAGGGAAGCAGTCATCACAACCGATAAATTTAGCTTGGCGGTCTGACATGTATATGTCATACTTGCCGGCCTGACACCCTGTCAGGACAATGACGCATACGTGTACGGGTCTGATGATTGAGTACACGTGTATATCCTATATTCCCTAGTAGGAAACCGACCTACTGATAATATACTATAAATAGCCCACTTGCACTGATTCCAAGGTACTTAATTACTGTTCACCTACCTAATTTACTTGCACATACCTTGTCGAACCCTATCTTACTTAGGCATCGGAGTGGGTTTTCTCAGTAACCCCCCGAGGTCACTCACCCTTGTTCATTGTGCAGGCACACCGACAACCCAGACAATTCTACACCGACATACTCGACGTCGCCAAGCCTTGTCCATTCTCCATAGGCCGTCAAACCCTTGACGTCCACTGTTTCACACCCGAAACAACATCTTTTTAATTAATAATCACTTTACATATCCCTTCACATCAGGTGATAAAAAGACGGTTATGAAAATTAAAAATGTTTAATAATTATAATAAAAGAAGAGCATTATTTCACCAACTGATCACTTAATCATAATGCTAGCTGATAGTGGAACCCAACACTGTAAAATAAGGTATCTTTTTTAGAAAATGGTTTATTAATTTCTAGAATACCAAAAAATGGATAATGTTGAGTTAGTTTTGACATATTAAAATGTTTCAAAAGAAAAAGACACCAAACCTAGAGAGGAAGGAAAGCTCCCAACCACCCTCGAAAGAAATAAAGCGGCGCGACAATAATCCTAAGAGGACTCGACCGCCGCCAGAGCTGCCTCGACACTCATCATCGGTGTTCGTCAAGCTCCCAATCCTGTTCTTTGTCTGATGCTCATTATCTATCTTTCTTCAACAGTGAAGTCAATCAAATCTCAAAAATTTAACAATGGCGACAAAAGAATCTGAACATCAACCTACGGTTTTAGAGTCGGTAGTTAGTTGCTAATTTTCCTCAATTATCTTTTCTGCTATAACATAAGTCTAAGTTCAATTTATTCAGTCCCAATTTTTCCTATTACTTTTTTGTGGCTGCTTTTAGTTTTTCTTTAGTGTTGAAGGAGATAGGTGGCATGAAAATCTATGCTTTGAGTCTAGACATATCCATCTATGGTCTACTCTAGAAAATGAAAGTTTTGGGCCACCGTTTATTTTATGTTTCTAAGATGGTGTTATCCCGTTAACATTGAATTTACTTGTTGAGTGAGGAGCTTATTTAGAGGGAAGGCGTTTCCTTTTTGAGACGTATTATGAAGGATAGCGTTGAGTTGTTATATCTAACTCTCCACAATTATGAATTTGTCAAAGCAATAGAAGGTTCTGGTTTTTCTAAGATAAGGAAAGATCTAGGAAATTAGGTCAAAAGAAAAGTCAATCATGGAGTTTGCCAATCCTTGATAGGGGTAACTTTAGGTGCTTGTGTGTTAAAGAAGAACAGGTGTATCTATAGCAGGATCCTTGTTCTCAATTTCTTTTATAACTTAAATCTATCGTGGAGTAGATTCGATCTTCTACTTTAGCGATTGTAGTTTTCGACTTTCAGATTAGGTTATTGAGTGATGAATTCAAGTAATTCATTTTGCCCCATGTTCATGTGATGGCTTTGGGAGTCATCGTATTTCAAAAATGCATTTTGTAGGAGACTCTCCAATTTGATTTGGGGAATATTTCTATCTCCACAAATTTTATTTTTTGCCTCTTAAGGAGAAACTCAAGATATCCTCTGTGCAAGGTAGAAGTCACATAAGACACTAAATTCACTACTACAGAATTCACGATTTGCGTCTGTTTATTTGCATCGCACATGAAAGAAACCGACGCAAATGATCTATGTGCGTCGGATCTTATAGGACATCCGATGCAAATAGTCTAACTCTGTCTAAGCAAAATGTATACATGCCTTTTAGTAACTAATCGTGTATTATTTTGTATATTGAAGAGAGAGTTTGGAATACAAGAGGATGAGAGGAAGAAACGAGATGTGTTGACTACTTGTGATAAGCGGTGGAGAGATTTCAAGTCAAGATTGGTGAGTCGCTGGATCACAAAAACGAGGAAGGGGCCTAACAATGATAAGCAACCGTACGTGCTCTATCCTTTCATCACAGAAGAGATTTGGGAGCAATTTGTGATAAAGTGTAGCTCTGATGAGTTTAAGGTATATAATATGTACGTTACAGTCACATAATATGTTATAATCAATTTTTTATGTTGTGAATATTGACTAGTTACTTGTTTTCATATTAGGCTAAAAGTGAAAGAGCAAGAAAGTCTCAGGCTGCCAATATTCATCCTCATTTTTTGGGTCAAAAGTCATATGCAGAGATGATTCCTTTTTGGAAAAAAGGGTATATCCCTTCATCATCTACAGCATCATCTGTTGACTCATCCACATCTTCAGTTTTTTCCTCCTTGCCGAATCGAACTTTGCCATGGCTTATCGCGAGATCGAAAAAAGATAAGGAAATAAATCTTTTCTTCCCTAATGAAGAAACACAAAAGATAAAAGAGTCCATTGTAAGCATTTTTCAAATTTTATGATGTTTTCTTGTCTAATTACTCGTATTCTACTAATCACATGAATTTTTTTAATTGGACGCAGGATGATTGGAAAAGGAAAGAAAAGGAAGGAGAATTTGTTCCAGGTCGGATGGATGATGCTCTATCACGTGCTCTACAGAGGAAAGACCGTCCTGGCGTGTGTTAACAGCTGGACGTAGCATTAGGATCACATCTGTTTGGGGAAATCCTGATCGGAGTAGGTTTGCTCGAAAGGGTAGGGGCATGGATGATGAGGAGATGCAGTAGTTCAAGGCTAGAGTGAGCGAAAGAGTTAGAGAACAGGCGATGCAAGAGATGAACTCGAAGATAGATGCAATAGTTCAAGAAAGGTTGATGGCTTTTGCGGCGCAATTAGGTCTTCAAGTACCAAATCAAACAAGGGAAGATGCGCCGGTCCGAAGTCCTCACACTCCAGTTGATCCTAGTAGCTGTCACTCGGGGGCAATGATCCATTTGTGAACTTGCAGGTATATATTTATTTTATATCTTCTAAGGTTATGATATTATGCTTCTAAAACACTTAATTAATGACATTGTGTTCTCATTTGATGTTAAGAGTCAAGTTCCATGTCGTTTGGCATTAGCGAATGTCTCGGGGCCGATCATTGTAGCTGAGGGTACCGTTCATCCACAACTGGAGTCATCATCACATCCTACGACCGTGAAAGTGAGTGATGATAATTTTTTTCCGGACTACGCAGATGCTTCGGTTCCACTACTTACTCCATACGTCGTGAAACTCAGTCAAGCTGAGGGTTCATTCATAGAATGGACGAAAGAGTTTGTATTTGTAATCTCAGATAATCAGGTAACTTATGTTTAATATCTTGATTTATATACTACGTAAGCTTGATTGATATATGAAATAATCTATATACATATATAGTATGAATTAAAAAGAAGTCGAATTGAATTAGGAACATTTGCCTGAGGGAGGTGCGATGAAGAAGAAGAAAAAAAAATAGTTGGTAGTGATCTTTGCACCGATGAGTCTGCACATAGGTACATAGATCCTTTTATCGACTTATCACAGGAGGATATGGATGATATTGTCAAGGATATGCACCAATTACTTTGCAACTGACCCTCATATGAGCCTTTTACTATGCAAGTTATGAAGGGTACCGTCTTCAACTATGATAGTGATCAAATGATCATTCTCTCGCGACAAGATGTTTTTCAGCTTCTCACGGGAGCATGGCTTAATGTATCCATTTTGCAAATATTTATGATGTGAGAATTCTCAAACTCTAAACTAATTAATATTGATATTTATTTTTATTGTTTCTTCTAAGTATAAGTATTTGGAGTGTAGGCATTTGGAAGAGGAGTCTGAATCAGAGGGTACTATTGGTTTCATGTGTCCAAGTATGATTTCGGTGACCATGATACGCAATCAACCAGATGCCGTGATCAACTACATGGCAAGTTCAATGAAAGCGGATCAAAATATGTGTTTCATCCTATGCCCGTATATTCAAAAGTATGTTAGTTAAACTAATCTTTACTTTGTTTTATCTATATGAACTTGTGGTTATATGAGCATCACATATTGTTTTATGCCTTAGGGAACATTGGATTCTTCTTGTCATTTTTCTATCTAAGAAAGCGGTATATATTTTGATTCGCTACAGAGAGAAAGATAGCTATCAAGATGCCGCTGAATACGTAAGTTCATAGTTGTTATACATGTTAATTAATTTACATGCATTTAATGATATTTTAAATAATTTACAAATGTTTATAGTAATTAATTGTTACAAAATTTCTATACTTAGTGCATATACAAGTTTCACGCGCCTTGAAGGATCCAATAAAGGAACTAAATTATCTTGGATAACGATCCCGGTAAAACTCTTATGGTTTTGTATTTGATACACATTTTATAATTCTATTTAGGATTTTAGTTCCGATTCTAATATATATCTTAAATTTGGTGTAGTGTGCACAACAAACGAGAGGAGCGAAATGCGGCTATTTCGTGATGAAAAACATGCTTGAAATCGTCCGCATGCACTATGATTCAGATAATTTACAGGAGGTATATGTATGTCGTAAATTCGTTATTTATACTTATAAAAGTTTCAAGTATATTAACTAATTTAATATATTTCTAGGATTTTCCACCAAGTCCTCAGCCATACTCCGCAACTGAGATCGACGAACTCAAAGAACTTTTCGCAAAATACTTTGTAGAGGTCGTCAAAGCTGCAAACTAACTAGTTAGTTTATGTATTTATAGGTTGAACAATATTTTGTTGATTGAACCTTGTTGGTTGCCTGATTGCAATTGATTGCGATATTGGTTGCTTTGAGATGTACTGGAACAGGTTTTTATTATATATGCAAAATTCTCCCAACGATTTCATGGGTTGTCCAAATTACAAAGGAGACTCTGCCGAATTTTCGGCTCATAATTATTAATATAATGTTCGTTTAGTTTTGAAGTTTATGGTTTTGTATATGAAAAAAAAAACAAACAAAAAAGAAAAAAAAACCCAAAAATCATCATTTGCGTCGCACCTTGCACAATGTGCGACGCAAATGACCTCCTATCTGCGTCGCAGATGACTATTGGGCTGCTAGCTGCTGTGGCCTTGGCGCCCTACCATCTGCGTCGCATGCTGCTCAATGTGACTATTGGGTTGCTGGCTGCTGTGGCCTTGGCTCCCTACCATTTGCGTCGCATGCTGCTCAATGTGCGACGCAGATATAAGATCATTTGCGTCGCACATAGAGCGACATGCGACGCAGATGGTGGGGCGCCAAGGCCACAACAGCCAGCAGCCTAAGAGTTATTTGCGTCGCGTCGTGGTCTGGGTCCGACGCATATAGCGAGACAACTGTGTCGCATGCTTGTCCGACGCAGATGCTATATCCTGATTTGCGTCGAGAGCTGTGCCGTCGGACCCATGTCCGACGTAAATGGGCGCCTCGCATCCGACGCAAATCGTCAATTTTGTACTAGTGATTCCTCTTTAATTCAATATGTAGAATCCCAGGTTGATCTATTATTTCAAGGATCTTGGGATTTATCGTCTTGTGAATTTATAGTTCTACAAGATCCGATGTGGCAATCTATCTCGAAGATCGTTTTTCATAATCTTGACAGTCTCCGTCACACTTCGACAATTCTTTCTCTGCGAGACATAAAGTGCAACCCCACTGAAAATCGCCCAAGAGGAGTTCTCTATGTGTAATTTATAGTATTCTCTGCATGGAACTTTGGACTAATAAGGTAACAAGATGGTTTATGACTTCTTGTGTTGTTTTACTTTATATGGTGTACAAAAGCTAGTAAATCTCAATTTAGTGTTCGTTTATTTTCTGTTTATTGTTTGGATATTCTATCCCTAGTTTGTAACTCAATTTTGAATCAATGTAAAATCGTTAATGTCCAAAAACCAAGGAAAAAGGCACCAAAATGATAACCTAGGCAAGTAATTAGATTGTGCACAATAAAAAGTCCAGTTGAAAAGTCTTACTAAATGACAGATTGTTGGTGTTATAGCAAGATAGAAAAGGGTTTAACGCATAAACTACACGTTTTAGCCTATGATGGACCGCAACCGCAAACAACAGAACATAATTGATATGATTGTTTTGCTTTCTTAATTCCTCTCGTCTTCACAATAATCTTCTTCTTTTCTATCTGTGGGTTCCGACTTCCGAGTTAATCAGCTTTTTTTTTTTTTTTTTTTTTGACAACGAGAAAACGTGCATTAATTAAAGGAGAAAATACAATCTAAAGCTAAAACAAAGAAACTAAAAACAAAAAGCTAAAACAAAGAAACTAAAAACAAAGCAAGCAAAGCTAAAGGAGCTTCAATTGCTCTTACATACTCGATGAAACAAAAACCAACTATTACAAATCCAAGCCAACTTAAACTTATCACGAGCGATTGAAGGGAGGGTTGAGTTGAATGTCTTGAAGAAGACACGATATGAGAGGGAACCTGTTGAAAGACGAAACTAAGACGATCTTCAGTAACGAATTGCCGCATCCCATCTAACAGACACCAATGTCTGCTAGACAAAAAATCCCAAGGTCCTGGAATGGATAAAGCTTCCTGGGATTCTACTGATTGAAGTAACAAATAAGCCACATCATTTGGTGACTTCTGACCCTTTCCAGAGTTTAGTCTCATGAGACTGAAACTCAAAATGCGTGGAGGCCATAACATTCCCCAAATTAAATTGGAGAGCCTCCCACAAGATGCATTTTTGAACTGTAATGACTGCAGAAGTCATCACATGAACTATGGGCGAATTAAAATGAAAAAATGCACCCGAACTACGGATCCTAAGATCCAATCTGGCAATCTCTAAACCTAAAGATCGAACCACAACAGAACTAAAAAGACAACATCCTCTCATCTTACCCAACACTTGAACCTCGACCGATACATACTTGGATCTGGTGAAAACGAAACTAAGGCTAAACCAGATAACAGAAACGAAACTAACTAAATAACCTACCACCCGACTCATAAAACCACGTCTGTAACAACACCGTCAAAGTCTACACCATAGCTTTGACGAACCCAACGAACACTTCCTTAGCAAACTAACCAAACTGACTCCAACTAACACTAGCGGGGAACGGGGAAGGGGATACTTAAACTAAACTTGATCCTAAACGGGGGGATGGGGAAGGGGAGATTTAGACTTAACCACCTTAAACTTAGAACAGGGGAGCGGGGAAGGGGAACCTAGTACCTAAAACACTTTGAAAACCGAGAACAGGGGAGCGTGGAGGGGATACCTAAATCTAGAACTACTAAGCACTGAACAGGGACCTGGGGACAGGGAACACTTGGCCAGGGAAGCTGCGGAGGGGATGAACAGTCGCGCGAGCCGAACAAGGGGTGGGGAGCTAGGACACCGAACACAGAAGAAGGAGATGATGAACAGCCAAACAAAGGAGGCACGAAGAGAGACACGAAGAAGAGGGTCACGATGGAGGGGAAGAAGAAATACACAGGGAGGGTAATAACAGCGACACACACGAAGCTCGGCAACTCTGAAACACGTCGTCGCCACCGGAGATGCTTGAAGAGAGGACCACCAACTATGAACGAAAACCCGAGTGACTTCGAACGAAAACTCGACTAACTAACAGGAGAAAGTAAAAGGGAAGTGAAAGGAGGGGCTCGACGGCCACCGTGCCCAAGCGGCTCAGGTGGTCGTCGATCCCCGCAGGGTTTTGGGCGCCGCTAAGAAGTTTGCTGTGGAGAGGGTTAGTTGAGAGGAAAAAATGGCTAGGGTTGTAGGTTCTACTTGTGCACCCAATATTGAAGGTGGTGTTCCTGAGTTAATCAGCTATGTTAAAAAAATTTGCAGTTTAAACCCATGACTTCATACCTTATATTTTACTCCCTCCATTTTTTTTTGTAACATGTTGACTTTGAGCACTATTCATCCAATACACTTTGACTATTAATTGCTATTTATACATAAGAAAAAATATATTCACGTGGGATCTTGTTTGATTCGTCGCGGTATATACTTTCCAAATATATATTTTTTTTATAATTTTTACCTTTATACAGTTAGAGACATTATCGGTCAAAGTTGTGCCTTGACAAAGGTAAAAAGTCCAATGTTACATCTAAAAAAAACGAAGGGAGTATCTGATTTTTATTAGTTTACCTATTTTCTATGGCACATTTACCTTGATAGTAATTTGAACCTGAATATCTCTAATTATCAATAAGCAAAAATTACATACGTTGATATTTGGATAATATACATTGATCTAACAATGTCAAAATTCAAAACGGGTAAACTAATAAAAACCGAAGACAGTAATTTCATTGTCGTTGGCCCTAAACAATGACTTGTGCTTGTAACAAAATATAATCAACCCCTAACTATACATTTTCTTTATCTTTGTAAACTACCCAGGGTAGTGCTGTCAGTTTGGTTGAAAACCGATGGTTAAACTGCAAACTGATGACCAACTGAACTAAATAAACTGAACTGAATTGACCCATAACTGAAAAGTTAAAAATCGATAAGTCAATCAGATTAAAGTAAACTGCAATTAACTAAACTGAAACTGAACTGAAACTCAACCAAAAACAAACTAAACAGAAATTAACTGCACGGAAATCCGATTTAAACTGAACTGGATTGAAAATGAACTGAATTTAACTGAAAACTGTTACAAACTGTTTTTAACTGAACTGAATCAAACTGAATAAAACTGTTTTTAACTGAACTGAATCAAAATGTTTTTAACTAAACCTTATAAAACTGAATAAAACTGTTTTAAACTGAACCGAATCAAACTAAATAAAACATTATTAAACTATACAGAATAAAACTGTCTCAAACTGAACTGTTTCAAAATGTAACAACTAATTTCATAATTATTTTTATTTTAATTACCTAAATTATTGGCGTACAGTAACATGACACCTTAATAACTAGACAAGGATAAAAACACATGATTTCAATTCAATCAACATTATACATTCCACCAACAGATCAACTCTTACTGGACATCAAACTCATATATACAAATGAACAACATGAATCTACCAAGTAGCTAAAACATGAATTAAATCCAACATCAAAATCTACCGCTGCTTACTAGCCAAAATAATGGTTAGCTATCTTCATAATTTGAGATCTATTGTTCATCTTCATAAGCAACAACCGACAAACCAATACCTCAACATGTGAACCATTCAACTCAAACAAAGTTAAATATATGAGCAATTGAATACTTTCAATGAGTTAAACCTAAAATTACCAAGATTCATGATATTAATACTAAATTCAGTCAATAATTCGTGAACCATAACCAAAAGTCAGCTAACATTTTCACATAATCATTAATTTTGCAATTACATCAAAGAGATTCAAATCTTCTTCAATTCCACTAAAAAACTGAACTTATATAAAAACAAATTACATTAAAATACTACCTAAGTACCTAATTGACGATGAAGCCTAGAAAACAAAATCTACCCACTGAAACCGTAAAGAGTACGACTTTGCCTCTTAAGAGCATAACCAACATCCATGGCAGTAACAGTTTCGTGGCGAGCGTCCTTGGTGTAAGTCACGGCATCCCTTCCTGTGCCTCTTTGCTCCGCCCTTTCCCAAACCCTTGCCTTCCTTTCCTCTTCCTGCTATTTTCTCTCTCCTCTTTTTGGTTTTCTTTATGAGATTTTATGAGTTTAAATTTTTTGGGTTGTGGATGTGAATATGTGATTGTTGTGGGAATAGAGAGGAAGGAGGTGGGTGCAATACTGTTATATATGGATGGGTTGTTGAAATGTTGAGATTTGGTTGTGGAGGGGTTTATCCCGCGTTGTTGGATGCCGATCCGTGTGAAATGATGTAAGCTGCTCTGGGTCGTAGATTGTTTTCATCTGACGGTGGATTGAGCACCTAAGTGAACATTGCGGATTGCTCTTTAAATGGGCATGGAATACTTTAGTATTGTGGGGAGTGGGGAGTTGTTATACTAGTTTATAATCAATAAAGTATTAGAGTGGTTTTATAATTATTTTGATACCAATGTAGTACTAAATGTTTAAACATATGGATAAAATAGTTTGTTTATTATTAGGATTTTTTGTCCCAAATTACCTTTAACTTTCAAGTTTTTGCGAAAAACTACCTTATAAAAAGATTGTTGTCCTAAACTACCTTACTTTACAATTTTGTTGTTGACAGCTACCTTATGCCGATTTTTGGCGTTGACTTTTGTTTTTTCAGTTCAAAATTGTAGGAAAAACAAAATTACCCTTATGGAAATTGAGGAGGGTGATTGTTTCAATTTTAGTTGAAGTAGAAGAGGAATTTAATGGTGGATTGGTGGTGCAAAGTGTCACATAGATATGAGAGAGAGAGAGAGCGCACACAGGGAAATAGGAAAATTAGGGTGGGAAAAATTAAGAAAGGGTTTGAAGAGGTCAAGTGATATAACGTGACAATAAAAAACCGGAAAAAACAAAAGTCAACGCCAGAAACCGGCATAAGGTAGTTGTCAACAACAAAATGGTAAAAGTAAGGTAGTTTGGGACAACAATTTTTTTATAAGGTAGTTTCTCGCAAAAACATGAAAGTTAAAGGTAGTTTGGGACAAAAATCCTTATTATTATTAGCATTGTTGCTACTATTACCGTTAGTATTGGTATCATTATTGTTATTATTAGTACTCCTGTTGTTATTTATATTATTATTGTTCTTGTTAGCATTGTTACTATTACTGTTATTATTTGTATTATTATTATTATTATTATTCATCGCACATATAAGGTTATAGTAATAACTAATAAGACCTTTTTTGGGTTGTATCAGGAGTTTCAAAAATGAAATAAGATTTAGTTGATCAACAATTATACATTGATCTATTAGGTAATATGCAAGTGATGTGTGTGTTGATGTACATAAATCATAATTAATAGAAAAACAACTTTCACATATTAATTCATCACTAAAACAATGGCACACTTTGAATTACTTTTTAATTAGTTGAACACGAGTAATATAGACATTTTAGGTTATATACTAAAACAATGACACTTTTTCAACTAATGATAATATTAGAGCATAGTGATACTCGACTTGAGTCTCGATAGCCCATAGCGCGACTAAAACAGTGACACTTTTTCAACTAATGATAATAATAGTTTCAAAATGCATTACACTTAAAGACGATTAGCTTAATCATTACCCACTCACATTAATTATTCTATACACTAATCAATTCATATTAGCTTGTGTTTATACTAATCTATATTCGAAATTCATATGCACTAATCAATTCATATTACTTGTGTTTATACTAATCTATATTCGAAATTCAATACTTTGATCTATACGCTATTCTATACATTAATATATACTCGAAATGCAATACATCTATCTGCACACTATACTGATCTAGTTTAGCCTAATGGTTACCCAACTACACTGATTTTTGTCACATTATACTCGTATTATATTAGTTTGTGTTATCAACTTTAATCATCATCATCATCACTAAATTTTGATCATTCACCATTAAGAATCATCACCACCTTGATCACCGTCAATCATTAATTCATCATTAATAGTTACAAGTCAATGTACAAATTGAAAAACTATATATAGAAAACATAACGTTACGTAGTAACATCACAAAGTTATCATACATAATTACATTTAGTATCACTAACGTAATTATAATCAACATACAAATGAACAATGACTAGACATTCTATAATGAAGAATTTGAATTTGAAAATTTGAATATCAGCCAAATGTACTGTCGAACCATTGATAAAATAATTTTACAGTAAACTTAGCAACTTTCAAATGTGCTTTTGTAGAAAAATATAGACACGTCTCTTGAATCTTGATGGTATCGCTGGTTCCGACAAGTTCAACCGATATATGACAAAAATCCAACCAAGTTCAAATTTTATGTAACGATTAAGCCTTTGACCCGAAATATAGAGAGATAAAAAGATGCATATGACATAACCGATATCAAATTCCACCCGAGTTGATGATGCAGTTTTTTTAAAGAAACTGAAATTAACTGAATCCGAACTGAAAATAATTGTTGAACTGATAGTAATAGGTAAAAAGTCAACTGTTTAAACCAAAACTGTACGGGTCCAACCAAAAGACAACTGTAAACTGAACTGAACTGAAAATTGAATTAACTGTTTGGCTTGAAACTGAAACTGAAAAAGTTTAAATTGAATCAATTAAGCTCGGAAAAATGAACTGAATTAACTGATCTGAAGTCAACTGAACTATTTGGTTTGAACAGAACTGAACTGGTTAACTGAATTGACACCACTACAAGCATCTCCCAAGCCTAGTATGGGTTTTCGTTCCTCAAGTCCAACAACTAATCTAAACTTAAAAAATACAAAATGCATTACAAAATTAAATCAGCAAATAAAAAAACCAATTTCACTCCTTACCATCTTTGACCAGGGGAGTTGCAAGGTAACCATTAAACGAATAAAAGTTCTTACAATTAATATAGCACGCACTCGTTTTTTTTGACGTAAGTTAATATGTACTTCTATTTTTATATATCTAGAAACAAAAAGGAAACACGTTAAACCACCTAAACCCCCACGAAAAGTCAAACAAAACGAAGATACAAAAATTCAAAGTACCCAATTCCTGACTTTTATTCCCTTTCAAGTTACAACAGCCCTTTATATCTCCCCCTACAAAAGTCTTAAAACATTTCTTCATTCAAGCACCAACAAAAACCATTACATTCACACCAAAAACATGGCTTCAGTTCATCAAAAAATCCACCCAGTACCAGACGTTGAAGCTCCACCACCATCATCAGCACCATTAATCCCACCCAACACCCTCAAATCCGATAGCCACGGCCGCGATCACTACCCTCCTCCGCCATCTCGAACCCTTCCTTCGGGCTACCCACTTCCCACACCACCTCACAGACGTTCAAAAAGAAGCTGTTGCTGCCGCACCTTATGCTGCATTTTAACAACTCTCCTCGTCCTCATCATCGCCGTCGGCGCCACCATTGGCATACTCTTTCTAATCTTCCGTCCCAAAATCCCTGATTACTCCATCCAAACCCTTAGAATCACCCAATTCTCTCCCAACTCCAACGACTCTATCTCTGCCACTTTCGTCGTAAACATTACTACACGCAACCCCAACAATCGCATAGGTATATACTACCTAGGCGGATCATCCCTAAGCGCTTACTACCGTAACACCCTTCTCTGCCAGGGCTCGTTACCGGCGTTTTACCAGGGCCATCGAAATACCACGGCTATCGATGTCGCGCTAACGGGTACGGTTAATCATGCTACTGAGTTTTCTGCTACGTTGCAGCAGCAGCAGGCAGAGACTGGGAACGTTCCCTTAGTTTTAAGGGCCAGGGTTCCTGTAAGGGTTAAGTTGGGGAAGTTGAAGTTGATGAAGATGAGGTTTAGAGTTACGTGTGAATTAAGTATTGATAGCTTGACGAGTAATACTGAAATTCGGGTTGCGAGTAGCAGCTGCAAGTTTAGACTCAGACGTATTTTTTGATGGAAATAACCCGGAGGCCTTTTTTTTAGGATTTTTTAACTGGAATAATACAAACTTTGGCCCGTTCTCTCACAATAATACAAACTTTTGATTATTTTTAATAATACAAACTTTGGCCAAAATTCCTCTAAGAGGCCAGACCAGGTTTCAACTTGTTGGTGTAGGTAAAATGCATACGTGGCACTTTCCAGGACACGCGGCGCTTTTTTATTGGTTGATTTTTTAAATTTGTAAAAAAAACCCTTTTCTTTTTTCTCCCTCACCCACCCCACCCCGACCCTGCCCAGACGAAACCACCTTCATCACCACTCTTAACTTTCTCTCTCCTCCCATCAATGGCGAAATTCTCTCTCCTCTCTCCCAATCCTCACCAGAAGGAAATCTCTTCATCAAACTCACAAAACTTGACAAAATCGAAGGCGAAGCTTTCTCTTTCGATTCTCTTAAGCCGAATTTCGGAAAGTGGGTAAGATTTTTGTGGGTAATTTACAGTTGTGGATAAAAAAACCCAAGTTACCGAGTTTTTCCGGCAATTTGGGCCGATTGAGAATGTGATTGAGAAATCGGCATTAAAGCCGTGGAGTTTGATGGGGTGGAGTTTCATGGCCGGTGGGATCAAGGGTGGAGTTTCATGGCCGGGGTGGAGTTTCACAACCCTCTAATTTCGTCGACCTTGAAGGTTTACCCCCTCAATTTCTCTCTCCTCTCCTTTTTTTTCGTTTTCTCGCTCTTAAATTCCATGAATTTTTGTTGTTTTTCTTAAAGAGGGGATTCGATTCTTCTTCTTTAATTATTTTTGTGTTGTTTTTGTTGGTTACGGGTGGATCAGGGGTGGTTCGGGGGTGGTGTTTCAGTGCGGTAGGTTCGGTGGTCGGTGGCTTCGGGGTTACGGGTGGGTTTACGAGTGGGGTTACGGGTGTTGTTTTTGGTGGATGGGGTGGCTTAGGGCTTCGGTGTTGCCTGTTATGGTGGGGAGGGAGTGGGGTTGGAGGTGGGGGCAAGGCAGGGGTGGTTTCAGTGGGTCGGGGAAGGGGAGGAAAAAGGGAAAGCTTTATCGGAGGAGCGGTCGTTTCATCAGGGGGGGGCAAGGCAGGGGTGGTTTCATCGGAGGCGGAGCAGGTGGTTTCATCCATGGTGGGGGCAAGACAGGGACGTTTCGTGGCAGTGGGGTAGGGCGTCGAAAGGTGGCTTCGGTGGTGGCTATGGGGTGGGGGAGGGGGCGAGGTGGTTCGGTTAGGTGGAGGCTTGGGGGAGGAGGAGAAAGAAGAAATATTATTTTGTAATTTTTTTTACCTGTTTTACAGGTTCCAAGTCAACTTGACTTACTGGAGGAATTTTGATGCAAAGTTTGTATTATTAAAAAATAATCAAAAGTTTGTATTATTGCTAGAGAACGGGCCAAAGTTTGTATTATTCCAGTTAAAAAATCCTTTTTTTTATTGCTATTCTTTCAACTACCTAATTCTTTCCTTTTTCTTTTTGATCTTTTCATTTGGATTACCACTTTTTTTCATTTTGAGATTTTTTTTGTTCCTTCATGGAGCTTTTTTATTTTACCATTATTGTATATGTTAAATAAGGATCATTTGGAGGATTGTTTATGGATCTTCCATGGTATTGATTATTATTGTATATGACGACCTATATATGGTTCATTCGCTTTTGATGAACATTATTATTATTATAAACTTAGAGCATGTTTCACTTGGCAATTTTTAGCTCTAAGAAATAGAATCATTTACATATTCTCAATCTATTACTATTAATTACTTGGTGGTAATGAATTCCTTAGTTTGTTACTGTTTGGGCCCATTTCATGGACCGGCCCATCTACGGTGAAATTACTAAAATGCCCCTACCTTTAGGGAACATAATACTCCACCAGTTAGAGCTAACTCAAATACCCTCATTTATTGGAGGTCCCATCCTCTAAAAAATAGAGGTTGTCTCATCAATCAAAACGTATTGAATTCTCACCGAAAAAGCTAGAGCATCTCTCTCTACATTGATCATTTTCTCTCTCTACCATAATCACATCTGACTTAAGCGTCGGAGGGCCGATCCCAGAACAACCCCTGGGGTAGTCTAACCTCGTTTTGCAGGTTTACGGCGTACGGATAAAGGAGCTCAGGCGTACCTTCTTGGGGACACATCTAGTCTCTCAACCTACTACAATCTCTTAATTTCTTGGCAAACAGTTTGGCCCCGTCCGTGGCAAAATTACTTCGCCACCACTTAGCAATATGGCTTCATCCAAGAAGACAAGCTCCCAAGCCAACTATTCCGGGAATGCTCAAGCATCCGATCATACCCCTACGGTGCTATCCCTCTATTCCAATGATGATGATTCCACCCCGATGGGGAAACCCACCAGCATCACGGAGTCGGTCAACCCGCGGCCTCGCGTCGGATACAAGTACCTGACCCTCCACCCATAACTGCAACAAACATCACCTTTATTGCGGCTCAGATTCTACATACCCTCTAGCAAAGTCTAATGGATATGGTCGCCACTCTCATCACAAAGAGATCATTCGTCCCTCCCGAGATGCTCAGCCTAACCGGCTAGGACCTAAACAGAGGGAAGGACCGCGTTAGCCCTCAAGGGGTAATACAGTTAGGGAGAAGCAAGCTACTCATGCCTCGTCAAGATTCCCAGGGGCAATGACTTTTAGCACTCTAGGATGCCCGTCAGATAATAAATGAAAAGCGACTGACGGAGGGCTATGATGCCAGATATCATCAATCGAAAGAATGCGTCTCGAAGAACACAACTCTCGAGTACCCAGTCAGAAAGAGGGGTGTGGTGACTCGGAACTGCAAAACCCCTTCAGAATCAACAGTGGCACTACTCGGCCAAGGGCATCTTCTCGGCCATAGGTGCCTACTCATCAAAGGCACCCACTCATCAGCAGTGCCTACTCATCCTAGATACCCACTCATCCTTGGGTGTTCACTCGGCCAAGAGAAATCAGCCTCAGCCTCAAAGGCACACTATCAAAAGCCTTACGTCACCCAGATTGGTCACGGAAAAATTAAATAGATACCTCGAAGACTCTCGAATCAACAAAGGCGAGCAAAAGGAAACTCAAGAGTCGAGAACTTCTCCAATGGCATCTCCTGGGTCATGAAAAGAGTTCCCCAACCAACATAGACAAAAATGGCTAAGTACCGCTTATCAGGACCTACTCGGTATCCGAGTAGCGTCGATGCGACAAAAGACCTCCTCGGGAAGCTTGAGGCTCATTAGCCTCCCGAGTCGAGAACTTCGTTGACACCTCCTCGGGAAGCATGGGGCTTATTAGTCCCCCGACTCCAGAATTTCTCCATGGACACCTCCTCGGTCATGAGAGGGTTGTCCCACTAACATAGCCAAAAATGGCTAAATACAATTTATTGACACATTCATGAAGTCAAAGTGGCATCGCTCAGAGTCACCCCTCTCAGCCAGATCTGAACCCCCTCGGCTCGAGCGTGACCCTCTCGGCCAACATGGCGTGTGTGAGCTACCTCCATTTGAGCACGACCCCCTTAATCTAAAGAACCAACTCGGACAAAGAAAATGAACCACACACACCCAACTTGAAGCAAGGCATAATCCCGAGTCCCCCCCTCTCGGGACTGGTAGGGTACCCCAGAACATGGGTCTATCTCGGGTTCCGATGGACGACCGCCTTGGGAAGGAATGATGCTACACTATCCGTTCATCCAGTGTAGATCTAATTACTTGAACCCCTCAAATGGACAAATAAATATGCTCAAAGGTGGAAGGATAGGGCTCGTAAGTCTCTCGAGTCGAGAAACTTATTCATTGGCACCTCCTCGGTCATAACAGGAGCGTCCTACTAACTTTGCCAAAAAATGACTAAGTATCGTTAATTGGTACCTACTCGGCATCCAAGTAGCGTCCTGAGATCTCCTCGGGAACCATGGGGCTCATTAGCTCCCCCGAGTCGAGAAACTTATTCATTGGCATCTCCTTAGTCATAAGAGGACCGTCCTACCAGCTTAGCCGAAAAACGGCTAAGTATCGTTAATTGGTACCTACTCCGCATCCAAGTAGCGTCCTGACATCTCCTCGGGAAACAAGGGGCTTATTAGCTTCCTCAAGTCTAGAAACTTCTTCATTGGCACCTTCTCAGTCGCAAGAGGAGCGTCCTACTAACTTAGCCAAAATAAGGCTAAGGACCTCCCTCGGCATTTCGAGGAGTGTCTCATGACCTCCCTCATCATGTCGGGGAGCGTCTCATGACCTCCCATAACATTTCGAGGAGCGTCGCTCAAATACTTAGCTAAAATACGGCTAAGGACCTCCCTCGACACCTCAAGAAGCATCTCATGACCTCCCTCATCATGTCGAGGAGCGTCGCATGACCTCCCACAACATTTCGAGGAGCGTCACTCAAATACTTAGCCAAAATATGGTTAAAGACCTCCCTCGGCATCTAGAAGAGTGTCACATGACCTCGCTCAGCATTTCGAGGAGCGTTACTCAAATACTTAGCCAAAATAAGGCTAACGACCTCCTTCGGCATCTAGAGGAGCGTCATATGACCTCGCTCAACATTTCGAGGAGCGTCACTCAAATACTTAGCCAAAATAAGGCTAAGGACCTCCCTCGGCATCTAGAGGAGTGTCACATGACCTCCCTCAGCATTTCGAAGAGCGTCACTCAAATATTTAGCCAAAATAGGCTAAGGACCTCCCTCGTCATCTAGAGGAGTGTCACATGACCTCGCTTAGCATTTCGAGGAGCGTCACTCAAATACTTGGCCAAAATAAGGCTAAGGACCTCCCTCGGCATCTCGAGGAGCGTCTTATGACCTCCCTCAAAATGTCAAGGAGCGTCTCATGACCTCCCTCACTCAAATACTTAGCCAAAATAACGCTAAGGACCTCCCTCAGCCACTTGGGGCTCACAAGACCCCAATGTGCCGAGGAACGTCCCATGACCTCCCTTGGCATCTCAATGAGCGTCACATGACCTCCCTCAGCATTTCGAGGAGCGTCACTCAAATACTTAGCCAAAATAAGGCTAAGGACCTCCCTCGGCTACTTGGGGCTCATAAGCCTCCAACGTGCCAAGGAGCGTCCCTTGACCTCCCTCGGCATCTCGAGGAGCGTCACATGACCTCTCTCAGCATTTCGAGGAGCATCACTCAAATACAGAGCCAAAATAAGGCTAAGGACCTCCCCTGGCATCTAGAGGAGCGTCACATGACCTCGCTCAGCATTACGAGGAGTGTCACACAAATACTTTGCCAAATTCAAGCTAAGTACCTCATCGGCACCCACTCAGTCAGATGGGGCTCATTAGCCCTTGGCCAAACGACGTCCTACCCACTCGGCTAACATGAGATTTCTTAGTCTTTAGCCGAATCGCTTCTCATACTTAGCCAAATTCAAGTTAAGTACCTCATTGGCACCCACTCGGTCAGCATGGGGCTCATTAGCCTTTGGCCAAACGGCGTCCTACCCACTCAGTTTACATGGAATTCCTTAGTTCTTTGCCGAATCGCTTCAAATACTTAGTCAAAATCAAGCTAAGTACCGCATTGGCACCCAGTCGGTCAGCATGGGAGCCACTGGCACCGCGCTCAGCGCACAAAGCTCGCTCGGCGCATGACTCCCTCGGCTCGCAAGTAAGCTGGAAAACCGCGCTCGGCACATCAATAGTTCTTGGCCCATATACCAGCGCTTGACTCATCCCTCTTGACCCGCGCTCAACGCATCTACCAGCGCTCGGCGCACAGTTCAGTAAGAGTTAGACCCCCTCGGCTGTAACACCCTGCAATTTTCACCCTTTATTTTTGGCGTTTGTTTACATTAAATGATATTTTTTTCGTAAAAAAAAAATAATTTATTATTAAAACTGTTTTTAATGTGTATAATTGTTTAATTGTGGTATTGTGTTGTTGGGATTATTATTTTAAAGTGTGTATATTTATTTAGATATTTTATTAGTTATAATTATTTATGCGCGTTTAGAATTGCGCATTTTTTTTATAATGCTACTTTATATATTTTGGACCGGCAACGTAAGAAAACTTAAGTCTGTCACTTAACATAGGAGGTCGAATACTAGTGTGTTCTAGAGCCTTCTAGTGCATTCGAGTTTATCTTAGCAATGGTTTTGTAACGTTAAATCCCCCAAATAGTTGCCTCTTCATTTACCACCATTAACCCCCATTAACCCACCTTAATGCACCCTTAAACCTTTGCTTGATGGGGTGAATAATCAAATCATGTGCTACACTTTAACCCCCTCCATAATGCTGGAAACAAGTCAGGAAATTCGTGCATAACAACTCTTCTTCTTCTCTCTTTCGCATTTTCGGCCATTTCTGCACCTCTATTTTGTTTGCATCATATCTCCTTCATTTCTTATCGGAATTGGACGTGTGAGAAGTCAAAATCCATATACTCTGAAAGATCTTGCTCGTGGTGTAATTTGTTTTTGAAGAAAGTCAAAGACGTGATTGCAGTTTCCGTTTCAAACTGACGAGTCAACCTGTTTTTCCTGGAGTTTTAGGAGCGATGTTATTCTCTTCTTTCTCTGCCATTCTAGTATTATTTTCCACCTAAAATCAAAGTAACTAACAGAGATCCGAGTACGATTAGAGTTCGTTTAGGATGTATCTAGTTTTTAATACTTAAGTTGGGTTAGTATGATTTTAGGAATTTGGGTGGGAATAATTTCATGTTATATGTTGGTTGAATTGAGCTTTCATGAATTATATGGTTTAGTGTGATGAGATTGACAGTCTCATGGAATCCTTTGTTTGATACTATGATTAGAATTACATGGTAACCTCTTGGTTTAATAGTAGAATCCATGTCTAGAATTGCATGATCTTATTTTTTCTGTTTATAATTATATAGTATGTGCAGAATTTTTGGTGCCGTACCACTGGTTTTGATGCCTGCACTACTTTGTCTTGTAAGCCAAAGTTGGTTTGTTGGGTTGTTGGGCTGTTGTTGTTTTCGTTGTTCACAGGATGCTATTGCTTGGTTGCCTGCAAAAATCTTTGTTAATGTTTATCAGGTTATGTATTACTTCTTACTTCTTAAGGGTATTGTTGTAGTTATGTTTCATTAACTAGGCTTATGCTTTAAGTTCTTTGTAGTGAAGTTATAAATTTATTTTCACAATGTGTCTGATTAGTTTTAGCGTGTTAATGTTGTCACTATCTAAGTGTGTTAAAGATTGTTGTGTAGTAAGTTAGGTGATTTTTGTGGTGAGCTTGTATCATGTGGTAATATTTTATAATGATATTGGGTTTATCTTTTGGAATGTGGTTCATTTAAGTTTATGATAATATTAGTTATTATATGATAGTTTGTGTTGTTTGTAATTAAATTAAGGGTCTAATGATGGTGTACTTTTATTAATCAATATATAAGTTGTCGATGTTACATTACTCGAAGGAGAATCATACTGTATTTATATCATTTCGCCAAGAGTTATGTATCGGGGGTATTATAACTAACGTTGTAATTAACCTTGTACCCAAACGCAGACAACGAGTGTGTAGTAGTTGGAGTATTTGATTATATTGTGTATATGGTATATAATCATGTTTTAAACCAAGTTAACCTTGGCCTAGTGGTAAGGAAAGAACCTTCTAACCTCAAGGTTCCCCCACTAGGGGCACTTTGAGAGAAGGTTCCCCCTTACCATTCCCCCACTCTCAAAGTGTCCGGTCTAGCAGGGCCTTTCATCTTACCCAAAAAAAAAAATATATAATTATGTTTTAAGATAGTTTTATTATTTTTAGTTGGGTGAAATGATTTTTATTAGCATTATTATTACTACTATTTTGAAGAATAAATATCGTTATAATGAGACTTTTGGATTGCGATCCTATGTTTCTAGAGATTTAGGTGTAAGGCCTGAAGGGCATCCTTATTATTTATATTTGATGAATAAATGTCGAATAAATTATAGTATTTATTTGTATAAACATTTTATTGAGATTAAGATATCCGGTGGGATAGATGTAGTCCCCAGTGAAGAACATGCCAACCAGCTAGGTTGCAATTTAGGGGTATTACCTGGGTTAATTATTGTCGTCCGAGAGGTTGGGAAGTACTGAGCTGGGTACTATCCTGCATCGGGAGTTTGGCCATTCTTAGACACAAGCAATAGGGAACGTAAGCTCATAGGCTGTCTGGAGATTTCGATCTGACAAACCTTACAAGTAGGTTGCGATCCACTGGCATTCTGCTCTCTCTCAAAACCTATTATATTATTTTGGAGGCTTATGTTATCGATCTTGTATATGCTTATATTAAATTAACTATTGATGATTTACTTTATTTAAGCATGTTAAACTGTTAGCTGTTGTTTGGTTGTTATTTGGTTTAGTTTGCTATTTTATGTTGATTGAGACTTATTTATTAATGCTTGATAACTCCTATGTGGATCTTAATTGAGCTGAGAGAGCTATTAGTTACTCCTCACTGATTGTGGATGTTTGTTGATATATTTTGCAGGTGATTATTTCGTGTTATGGGAAATGAGAGAAAGGCTATTTAGGATTTTTGTTTGAGACGTTTTATTTTATATAAATTTACCATATTGGGTTTATGAGGTTGTTTTGCCTCTTTTTGGATATTTTGGATTATTTTAATTGGGTTTTATTTTTTATTTAGTTTAATTTGACCTTTGATTAGAGTGACATTTTCGTCACGTGATATCTCCGCTACCGCCATTTCTTTAATAAAATGTTCAATTTTGTTTATATTATGTTTATAAAAGGACGGAGTGTTACAGTTGGTATTAGAGCAACACGCTCCTAAACTCTGAAAAGGAGTTGCTAATGATTCTTTAGAATTATTAGTTAGCCATAGGAGATAAAATTTGTTTAGAATTAAGTTTAGTAGTTTCACTATAATGAGAGTGTGATGTGTAGAGTAAGTAAAAGGAAGCCTTATGGGAATGTGGTGTACTCTCATGCTTATGGAGCATATGTTATATGTATAGTTACTTGTATTACTAGTGGAATTAGTCTACCAAGTTTGCTAATCTTATTTGCAGGGCCTCTTACATGTAATTTATTTTCTCTTTTATCAGAGTGCACAGCGAAAACGAAGTAATTTATAGCCTTCTCGGTTAAGTTGGGTGTTTAATTTGTTTTGTGTTTTGCAATTTAAAATAAACTTTAGTTTTATTTTAATATAGTCATGTGTGTTGCATTGCATTATTTTATTTGCTGGTTGCTTGATAGTATATGTAATTATGTGAGACGGTATATATTCTGTTCTTTTCCAATTAAGTGTTGTTTTTATGTGAGTACTATGTATCTGTTTTATTAATTACAAAACTTTATGGTTTGAGTTTATATTCCAAATTATACTTTAGATCTTTGAACTTAATAAATATCATACCTATATTAGAGTTATTTTCTGACTTTCAAATTTTGCTATTGTTAATATTATGATATACTCTTTTGAAAACTTTTAATTCCAATCGTTTTATTAAGGTTTGGGAAAAAGAAAGGATCGTGGAATTGTCTTTCAGGAGAACTACAAATTACTTTTACCGTCTTTTGACCATCTATGTTTATATATATATATATATATATATATATATATATATATATATATATATATATATATATATATATATATATATATATATATATATATATATATATATTTCTCTTTTAATATTTGTATTTTCGTGTTAATCCTTATTCAACCTTTAATTGTGGTAATAAGGTTTCATAGTCTTTGAAAATAAAAGTACCCTAATGAGTTGTTTTGGTGTATAGATTGAAATGTAGATGCAAACTAATCTCTCGACAACTTTTATTTTACATGCTAATTTACTTTTATTATTAATTTTGTTTTCAAGCGCAAATGCGTGAAAGGATTTCGTTTACTATTTGTTGTTTCTTGTATAAATATTTAGTGCTTTCTCATTTCATAGCAAGATTTTGGTTGTTTTCATTACTTCTTATTTTAATTCTCTGATTTTGACTGATCTGTTTTATATTCTTTGAAAACGAAATTTATATACTTAGTCTAAATCTTAAACTTGTTTGAGTTGATATTAAGTCATAATGGGTGATTCCTTTGACTTGTATGTCAATTTGATAAGTTGACACATTTTGACTATTTTGATTTAATTTCCTTTTTGAGTTGATATTATGTTTATATTGGGTGATTCCGGTAAACATTAATGTCGATTTGATAAGAAGGCTTTCAAATATTGTTTTGTTGATACTAGGTTGCAACGGGTGGTTCTATGCACATTTGTGTCGACTTGGAAAAATTTATAATTGTTGCTTATAATTTATTATTTAATCGCCTATTTACTATTAGCATTTTGTCGTTGTGAAATTTATTTTCTTATGCCTTTAAGTGGAGTATGTGCCTGAGTGGTCATCTTTATTACATTACTTAAGTTTTTGATTTACGAACTTTGGCTCCGTCATTTGTTTTCTTTTTCTAGAAAATATTTATGGTGGGTGATCGGGGTAAGTCTTTTATAATTTTATTAAACGATATATTCCTACTTCATTTGAAAAGCTACTTATAGTTGTTAGTGCAAAAAAATTTTTTTACCTTAAACTTTCTAATCTTTGTCTTCAATTCTTTCACATTTTATAAATGTTGGTTATTATTATCATCCTTCTTTACTACATAGTTCTTTTTTTTTCCACAATATAATGTATATTATTTGAGCTATCAAATTATATACCCGCAAGTTGTTTAGCTCTAAAATTAATATCCATTTATTTGTGTTTTTCATAATGTTCCTTATCTAGAGTATTTTCTTTTGATCTGTTGGTTGTTTTGAAGTTTCGAGGACGAAACGTTTTTAAGGGGGAGTGATTGTAACACCCCGTAATTTTCACCCTTTATTTTTGGCGTTTGTTTACATTAAAATGATATTTTTTCGTAAAAATAAAAAATCTATTATTAAAACTATTTTTAACATGTACACTTGTTTGATTGTAAAGTAAGAAAAGCTAGGAACAACATTTTTCTGTTACATAATGATCAAGGTGAGATTAACAAGTCCTGAAGTTGTTCAAGGTGAGCTTGTTGGTTTCTACAAAAACCTTCTAGGCTCTTGTGCACCAACTATTTCTTTTGATTCAACCTATCACTATTCATGATATTGATAGTGCTTTGCACAATATTGATGATTCCAAGGCCCCTGGAGTTAATGGCTTCAACTCTTTTTTCTTTTAAAAGAGCTGGAATGTTATTAAAGATGATGTTTATGGAGCTGTGATGGAATTCTTTGATAAAACCTTTATGCACAAACCTCTTAATTCCACTTCCATCACTCTCATTCCCAAGGTGGATAATGCAATTCATGCTAAAGATTTCAGACCAATAGCTGGCTGTACTGTCATCTACAAAATTATTTGCAAGATAATTACTAAGAGACTACAAGGTGTTATTAATGAAGTTGTTGATGATTCCCAAGCTGGTTTTATGCCTGACAGATATATTTCAGACAACATTCTTTTAGCCACATAGTTGATTAGGGGTTATACTAGGAAAGTTATGTCCCCTAGGTGCTTCCTTAAAGTTGATATTAAGAAGGCCAATGATTCTGTTGAATGGCCCTTCTTACATAGTATGTTGTGTGAACTTGGCTTTCCTCTTAAGTTCATTGATTGGATTATGGCATGTGTGCAAAGTGTGACTTATTCTATTTTAGTCAATGGCAAGCCTGCTTCTCCTGTCAATGCTAAGAAGGGCTTGAGGCAAGGGGACCCTTTATCCCCCTTTTTATTTGCCTTATGCATGGAGTATCTGACTAGATGTTTGGGTGAGCTTAAGCATATTCCTGACTTCACTTTTCACCCTAAGTGTGAAAGACTTCATCTTACTCACTTGATGTTTGCTGATGATCTGCTTCTATTCTCTAGAGCAGATCACAATTCAGTTACTAAAGTCATGCATGCTTTCATCAAATACTCTGCTGCTTCTGGTCTTCAAGCTAGTCCAAAAAAGAGTAATATTTATCTGGTTGGTGTTAATGATGATGATGCTAAAATCTTAGCTGCTGCTTGCAATATAAACATTGGTACTCTGCCTTTTAAGTACCTGGGGATCCCTTTGAGCTTAAAAAAACTTAACTATACCCAATGCAAGCCTTTGATTGAAAGGATTACTTCTAAAGCTCAGAGGTGGGTGGCCAAGCTTCTTTCCTATGCAGGGAGACTTCAATTAGTGAGAAGTATCCTCAGTAGCATGCAAAACTATTAGGGGCATATTTTTCCTTTGCCAAAGAAAGTAATTAAAGCTGTTGAAAGTATTTGTAGAAAGTTCTTATGGACTAGTAATACTATTGAGTCAAAAAAAGCCCCTGTGGCTTGGAATAATCTTAATGAGCCTAAAACTTGTGGTGGCTGGAACCTGATGAATGTGTTTCTCTAGAATAAAGCTGCAATTCTTAAACTGCTTTGGGCCATATCTTTTAAGTCTGATAGATTGTGGGTTAAATGGGTGAATGTCTTTTACACAAAGAGGCTTGATTTCTCTACTGTGGCTATTAATGCCAATTCCTCTTGGCTGTTGAGGAAGATTATAGACAACAGAATGTTGTTAGATGATATTAGTGGATGGGATGCCATCACTAAAGAAGGAAAATTCAGTATTAAACAGGCTTACAATTTGCTCAGAGGGGACTCTCAAAGGGTGAGCTGGAAGAGACTGATTTGTAATGATCAGGCCACCCCTAAAAGTAAATTTGTGTTATGGCTGGCTTTGCAAAACAGATTAGCTACTAATGACAGGCTAAGTAGCTGGAATATTCCTTGTAGAAAAGCTTGCAGCGTATGTGATAGTGCTGATGAGTCTACTCAGCACTTGTTTTTTGCTTGTCCTTATGCAGCTGACATTTGAAGTAGAGTCTGCCATATTCTTCATTCCTCAGGTCAGGGTGTTAATTTTGATCTTGAATGTCGAGTTGCCATTTCTAAAGCTAGAGGTAGCAGTAGATTTGCTAGGCTCTATACTATGTGCTTTACTGAAACTGTTTATGCTATTTGGAAGCAAAGAAACAACAAGATCTTCAATGGGAGAGCTGCTCCTTGTCATCAGGTTGTTAAATATATTATCTTTCATGTAGCTTGTTCTTGTAAGGATGAAGATAGGAAAATGTTGTTGTATTGATCCTTTGTAGTCTTTTTGTTGCTTGCCTGTGTGCAGCTTTTTTTGGTTGGCCTTCTTGTTGAGCTTGTTCAACAGATGGTTTGGTTATGGTGTTTGGTTGTTACTTCCTTACCATTCTTTTATTTTGGTAGTCAATAAAATTTTTGAATTGCCAAAAAAAAAAAATTGTTTAATTGTGGTATTGTGTTGTTGGGATTATTAATTTAAAGTGTGTATATATTTTTAGGTTTTTTATTAGTTATAATTATTTATGCGCGTTTAGTATTGTGAATTATTTTTATAATGCTACTTTATATATTTTGGACCGGCAACGTAACGAAACTTAAGTCTGCACTTAAGATAGGGGGTCGAATTCTAGTGTGTTCTAGAGCCTTCTAGTGCATTCTAGTTTATCTTAGAAATGGTTTTGTAACGTTAAATCCACCCAAAGGTTGCCTCTTCATTTACCACCATTAACCCCCTAATAACCCACCTGAATCTCTACTGACCTGCTGCTCTCTTGGCTTGAAGGTGATGACGTGCGTTAGTGACTAGGGGTTGTAATGGTACATGTCGGTCTTGTGCATTCTCCCGCTGCACTCCTCCCAGCCTGTTTTAGTTGAAACATCTTGGCTTGTCGTCTAAGAGGTTCTAACTTCGGGGATGGTCTGTGAAAGCTCTTTTAGGACGGTTGTGACCAGACCAGGCTGGGGTGCGAGCAAAAACCAACATATTCTGTTTGATCTGCTCTTGGACAACATCTACCATTTTTGCCTCAAAACCATTCAGTGTAGTGTTGAGATTGACAGTTGTCACAAGGACGTCTTGGTGTGTAACGATATCGCCCACGAGGAGGGCGTTCTTCGACCGTTGGGTGATCTGGATGGACACCATGAACTGTAACACTGTTGGAGGAATGTTGATCCGTCATCACTGCTGAATCTCCCCACAGACGGCGCCAAATGTGTTGGGTTGCTTTGCACTACCTTGACTGGTCAAAGCAAACATATGTATATTCTTCGGGAGATTTCTTCAGTGATACAACAGATCCGAAGCTAGCTTCCATTCTGCAAAAAGGAGAATCTGAGGTGGCTCGGATTGTCTCCCCTCCGAAGCTTATGTCATATTTCTTGTATAAATTATAGAGAGAGAAAGTAGAGAGAAGGGAGAGCAATAAGTATTTTGGGCACAGTGTAGTTGCTCTATTCAATGTGTTATGAAGTGACCCTTCATAGAGAGAGGGTATTTATAGGTAATGGGGAAGTAAATGTTCCCCTCTAACATACCCTGAGGAATGATCTCATAATTGGTGGTTTATTCTGTCAAGGACACATGTCATGAGGAGATAGGATGAGTGGGATGTGTCCACTCAGTATCATCTTCTTTTGGAGGAGCTCCTTGGCAAATGGGCCTCCTTTAAGCCAAACTTTGGATATTGAGAGGTCACCTAACATAGGACTCCTAAAGATGCTTTAGCAGTTGACACGTGTCATCCTCTGACTGTGAGGGAGGAATGACATGTGTCGCATCCTCATTTGAAACTGCCACTGTGAGCCTTTGATGCAACTTTGTGTGACATTTGGCAGAATCTGAGTTCTCTAGGTGTCATGCATGTGGCAATGCCACGTCTGTCATGATGTGTCCCTAGTGTTAGATGACAAGGAGGGCAGGTGGGTCCCACAACATTATGGTCGTTGTCTTGGTCTTTTTCTAATGATGTTCTAGGGGACGCCCTCCGGATAGCGTGACCCCGCCTTTGGCTTACCTTTTAGAAGGTGCGTGCCAGAGTGGGCTTTGTCCCCCCTAATCCAAATCATTCTTGTGAATATGTGTTAGTTGTTTTTCTTTGATTTTCCTTTCTTCTTTAGTTTATTTTCCTTTATTTCTTTTATTTTATTTTATTTCTTTTATTTTCCTTTCTTTCTTTCTTCTCCTTTATTTTCTTTTCTTATTTTATTTTCTTTCTTTTTCCTTTATTTTCCGTAATTACTTTGTCTTTCTTCATTTCTATCTCCCGCATCCCTTGCATTGCATTCTTGCATATAGTGTCATTCTAGTTGCATGTAGAATGTTTTTTCGAAAAAAAAACAAATATTTTTGCTATTTTCTTTCACTTATTCTGTCCTTAGGTATTTGCATGTGTGGTAAGTTGGCGAGGATTGTACATATAGTGATTGGGAAATCCCTCGTGTACATGAAATGATGGTAGAGAATCCATGTTGTCACCCTAATGACTTATTATTGAACCCGGTGGCTTGTGGTAACAAGTAACAACTCTTTTAACCCTAGGTGAGTTGGCCCCGGAACAAATTTCCTTGTCCTTTGTGCGATAAACTTCTAGGAGAGCAAGAACCTCATAAGTCTCGATTTACAACCTTCACTTTGATTGCCTAACTTGTGACTAACACTTTACCTCCCCAAGATTTTGTGACCATTTGCTTAAGAAGAGTGATTTGGGGCAGTTTTTTGTTAGATTTAGGAACCCTTTATATGCCAAATATCTTACTTTTTCCTATTATCCATTACATTCTTAACTATTATAAGCCTTTCATTCCCTTTCGCTTAGTTAAGCCTCATTGATTAGTCATGGCCAAATATTCCCTCACAAGTGGAGTACGTGTCTAGTTAGAGGAGTTCATTCTCGGAGATTGTAAGCTCTTTAGTGTTGTAATTTTTAGTCAATGTTTGTAATTTTCAAATCAAAAGCTCATGTTAGTTCGAATAATTTCGAATTTAAAAAAAAATCAGAAAAATTGAGAAAATCCAAAAAAATTGAGAAAAAATTTCAAAAAGAATCAAATGAAAGATTTAGTGTAGATAAAAGTTATTTGTAATTGTAACAAGTGTGATTATAAAATTGTGAACTGATGTTGTAAAAGTCTACTTTGGGGGAGTCATTGCCCTTGTGCTCCATTTGACCCAATTTTTGCACCACATCCCAAATAGATATCCACACCTTTGACCTAGCCCTATTACAACCGTAAATAAAGACCCTTTTGAGTTTCTTTGTCTTTTGGTGAATAACGGGTGCAAGTCAAGACGCGGGTCATCGACTACGGTAAAGGGGAGAAACCGGCTAAGCATTTCAATCGGGGATTCAAACTTTGAACTGGGAAGCGAATGAGTTTAGGTTTAAGAGGGCTCGATAGATTAGTCTAAAGGGTTGTTAGGGTAATTCTCATGCTTCTTTGCCATCCTTTCCTCTCGTGCAATAATGTTGTGATCTCTCATATCATACTATGTACTCTCCTATCTAGTTTCCCACGCATGTAACTTGCATTGCATATTAGAGCATTTTAGTTGCATTTCTACAGTTGCTGGTTAACTCTTTGGAAACCTTCACGAGAGACAACTCGTCCATTAGGGAGATCTAGTGGCTTAAATTGCTTGTTGCACGTGCTAAGTGCAACCGTGATTCCTACGAAAGTGAATTAGTGTATATTCTATCTAAGACTATTCATGCCCTTAAATTGCACACAAGGCACGTATATACGATTCGGACCATTTCGAGTCATTTAAGGCCTTTTTAGAGGTTTTCATGTTAAAGTGTGGTGTTTCTTATTATACATGCAATTTGAACTCATAAGAATTCCCTAAATTTATATCGTAGACTACTTATGCCCTTAAATTTCACACAAAGACACGTATACATGATTCGGACCCCTTCGAGGTCATTATGGGTCATTTTAGGCCTTTTTAAAGGTTTTCATGTAAAAAAATGTTGTTTTTTTTTTTATATAAATGCAATATAACCTCATGAAAAGTCCATAAATGTATATATAAAACTATTCATACCCATAAATTGCACACAAAGACACGCATACACGATTCAGACCCCTTCGAGATCATTTCGGGTTATTAAGGCCTCTTTAGAGGTGTTCATGTTAAAGTGTTGTGTTTTTTTATTAAATATGTAATATAACCTCATAAGAACTCCCTAAATGTATGTATAAGACTATTCATGCCCTTAAATTGCACACAAAGACATGCGAACATGATTTGGACCCCTTCGAGGTCATTTCGGGTCATTTTAGACCTTTTGAGAGGTTTTCATGTCAAAGTGTTGTGTTTTTTTTATTGTACATGCAATTTAACCTCATGATAAGTCCCTAAGATTATATCAAAGACTATTCATGCCCTTAAGTTGCCCACTTAGACACGCATACACGATTGGGACCCCTTTGAGGTTATTTCGGTCATTATAATCCTTCTTTGAGGTTTGCATGTCAAAGTATTGTGTTTTTTGTTTATACATGAAATATAACCTCATGCTATGTCCCTAAATTTTTATCTTACACTTTTCATGCCCTTAAATTCCACATAATGGCACGCATGCATGATTCGGACCACTTCGAGGTCATTTCGGGTCATCTTAGGCCTTTTTAAAGGTTTTCATGTCAAAGTGTTGTGTTTTTTTATTGTACATTCAATATAACCTCATCCTCATTCCCTAGATGTATACCTTAGACTATTAGCTCCCTAGAATTGCACATAAAGAAACACATACACGATTCGGACCCCTTCGACGTCATTTAGGGTTATTTTAGGCCTATTTGGAGGTTTTCATGTCAAAGTGTTGTGTTTTTTGTTTATACATGGAACCTAATCTCATGATATGTCCCTAAATGTATACATAAAGGTATTCTTACCCTTAAATCTCACACAATGACACGTATACATGATTCGAACCCATTCGAGGTCATTTCAGATCTTTTTGGGAATTCTTAGAGGTTTTAATGTCAAAGTATTGTGTTGTTTGTTCATTTATGGAATCTAACCTCATGAGCAGTACCTGAAAGTATATCTAAGACTATTCATGCCTTTAAATATCACATATAGACACGCATACACGGTTCAGACCCCTTTGAGTTTATTTTGGGTTATTTAAGGCCTTTTTAGAGGTTTTCATGGAAATTTTTTGTTTATTTTTATTATACATGCAATCTAACTTCATAATAAATCGCTAAATGCATATTTAAGACTATAAAATGCCCTTAAATTGCACACAAAGACACGCCACGATTCGGACCCCTTCGAGGTCATTTTAGGCCTTTTTTTTTTAAGGATTTAGTGTCAAAGTGTTGTATTTTTTTTATTATACACACAATCTAACCTCACGAGCAGTCCCTAAAGGTATATATAAGACTATTTAATCCCTTAAATTGCACACATAGACACCCATACACGATTCAGACCCCTTTGAGGTCATTTTGGGCCATTTAAGGCCATTTAAGAAGTTTTCATGTCAAAGTGTTGTATTTTTTTTATTATATATGCAATATAACCTCATGATAAGTAGATAAAGGTAGAGATAAGACAAATCATGCCCTTAAATTGCACATAAAGACACACATATATTATTCAGACCCCTTTGAGGTTATTTCGGCTCATTTTCGACCTTTTTAGAGGTTTTCTTGTCAAAATGTTGTGTTTATTTTATTATGCATGCATAATAAACTCATTAGAAGTCCCTAAATGTATATCTAAGAATATTTATGCCCTTAAATTTCACAAAAAGACACGCATACATGATTCAGACCCATTCGAGTTCATTTCGGGTCATTTTAGGCTTCTTTTAGAGGTTCCCATGTCAAATTGTTGTTTTTTTGTTCATACATGAAATCTACACTCACGAGCAATCCCAAAGTATATATCTAAGACTATTCATACCCTTAAATTGCTCACAAAGACACGCATACACGACTAGGACCTATTCCAAGTCATTTCGGGTCATTTTAGGCCTTTTAAAAGGTTTTCATGTCAAAGTGTGGTGTTTGTTTTTTACTATACATGCATGCAATCTAACCTTATGATAAGTTCCTAAATGTATATTTAAGAGACTAAGCCTATTCATGCCCTTAAATTGCACACAAAGACACGCATACACGATTCGGACCCCGTCGAGGTCATTTCGGTCATGATGTACGCTCGTACCACAACTACACCCCCGTATATACCTTAAGGAACTTATCGATCACCATATGATAATTTTGATGGAGCCTCCACCCCCGCCAAAGATCAACACAGCCACAAAATTGTTGTAGTTCCCTGAGGCGACCCACATATGTGGTGATCAGATCTATACCTTGATTTTCGAAAAAGTTCTAACTTCTAAGTCCAACACCTAACACATATTCCAATACTATTTTTTTAACATAATAGGTTCCCTAACTCATTTCTAAACCACAAAACATACTACTAGTCGAGGTTTGAATGTATGTACCAAGATATCTGGACAATCAAGAAAGACCTGTTAATCACTCCAGATGCAATAAGATCCATGTATGAACACCAACCTTAAGACTCTAGCTGAAAGAAAATGAAGAGATAAAAGTTAATAAAAGTTTTGGTCAAATTTCAAAGTCACGATAATAACAAATAATAAAAGATAATAACAAATAACAACCTTGTCAAACACCAACCCCAACACTCCACCAGTATTTCTTCCATGTGATCTCCACGCATGTAAGTTGTGTCTACATCGTCGGTGACATTTTTTTTAGGATTCACGAAAGGAAGAGTGTCCTCAAAAGCATCATACTCTTCCTCATCATCAACATCGCCAATTCCAAGGATACTTGTATTTTCCGCTACAAAAATAGACCACTTATGAGCAGCAAGATCGGTTATGTAGAATACTTGCTTAGCTTGTGTTGCAAGTATAAAGGCTCCTCACTTGCACACAAAGTACCCAAGTCGACAAGTGTGAATACACATGGGTCATCATGTCTCACGCACCATAGATTGTTACCCATGAACTTGCAACCAAACAAACCAACCTTGAAACAAGAATAGTCAAGCTCCCATATTTCTTGAATTCGCTCATAGTAGAGCAATTTGGCATCTAATGGAGATCGATCCTTGACACTGGCGTAGAAGGTAGTACACCACTATTTTTCATTGATGAGGACTTTTGATCTTGACCCTTAGTCCAAAACGTAAATTCGTTAACATCATAACCCTGAAACTTGTGTACATCTTCACGAGGACAAAATGCAGCCACTTAACTATGTCGGAAACACCATCTTATTGTGACACATTACTCAATCATGAAACCAATCGACAATTATCTTATTATGCAATTGCATCAGTGCCCTATCCCGCATGGAAAACAGCACGCAATACCTCCATATGCTCATTGAAATACGGATGAACGGCTGCAACGTGATGTAACACATATAAGTGTGCTTGTAGGCGCCTATCTCTAGGAGGTAAGAGTAACTCTAAGCCAATCTTACCATGCCCTTCAAGCCTACCTTCATGTCGAGATCAAGGAAGTCCTATAGGTTCGATACAAGCCATAAACTCAACTATAAAGTTACCAACTTCATCTCAGACGGTCCCTTGAATGATACTAGCTTCAGGTTGTGATAAATTCCTCATTTTATCTTGTAAATCTCATATTTGTCTTTCAAAAGGATAACAACGCTGAAAAAATAGGACGACAAAGCTTAATCTCACAAACCAAATGGACAATAAGATGAACTATTATGTCAAATAAGCCAGGCGAAAAATACATTTCAAATTTTCATAGAGTTTTTATCACATCAACTTGAAGAGCATCGAGTATTGTGGGATCAAGAACCTTGCTACATATCGTGCTCAAAAAGGAACAAATCTCAGTAATAGCAAACCTCACATGTTTAGGCAATACCCCAAGAATTGCAATCGGCAAGAATCCTTGCATCATGACATGACAATCATGAGATTTCATGAATGCTATCATCAACTCACCTTTTAAAGAAACAAATCTTTTCATATTTGATGAGTAGCCAGATGGAACCTTAATACCATACAAAGTCTCACAGAAGATCATTTTTTCTTCTACGACAACGTGTAGCAAGCTGGAGGCAACTAATAAGAGTTTTTCTTCTCATTTCCTTTACTCTTAACTTTCTTTGATCTTTCCCTTTTCGGGTTCGTCTTGACTTTGACTGACAAGCAAGCCTGGTTGATGAATAAGAGGAGATTTTGTAGCTTTTTAGTACAAGTGCGCGTCATAAGGCTTCCTTTCTTTTTCGTGCTCCCATTTCTTGAGGCCATAGTTCTGGACGAACCCCTATTTCTTCCAAATGGTCTCGCGAGGTCTTAGTATCTGTCATTTTACCGGGTATATTAAATTATGTTGCAAACGATCTTTACCGACGAACGTTCTACGAGCTACTCTTAAAATAATCAAGTACTTTTTAATTATATCAGCCAGACGCCGCTCTTATCCACACATTCCTTCTCAAAAGTGTCTGAATTTATCTTCTGCTAATGACTTTTAAACTCAGGGCCATTTTGGATTAGGGGTCTCAACTCTCAAGAAAGGGAAAGGGAAAGGGAATAAGAACTCTTATAAGCTGTTTGGTTGTTGTACTTTGCTTTCCCTTCACCCATTTTTCACTTTTGGTTCACCCCTTTTCCCTCCAAACTGATTCCCACCCCGCAAGGTTTTGAATTCCCTCATTCTCCTTTAACTCCATGAACACCATTGGCCAACCTTAACCACCGCCCCACCACCACAACGCCCCACTAGCCCACCGTCGAATACCCTACTGACAACCTAGCTGCTTGACCCCCTGTAAACTAACCCCACCACCGTCCGCCCACTACGAATTAAAGGAGAGAGAAAGAGGAAGCAAAACGACCCACCATCACCTAGTCCTGCCCCATCACCTGTCCACCCCTACACAACCCACCAACAACCATATGAAAGCCAGATCGCAGCCATGGCTTCACCACATAATCATCACAACCGAAAAAGGGGCTACCGTCTAGACTTGTTCAATGGGTTGGGTCCCCATAAAAGTCATGACCCGACCCTATATTTGAAGGTCGTGTGTAATAGCCCTCACTTTCGAGCTGCTAGCTAATCACACTTAAGATTCACTAATCACAATCAACAACTAATGAACCTCACATTACATTATCTTACAGTAGAAACATAACCTTCTTGTACGATCCTAGATCGGTGGAATTATGACCCAACAACAACATTCCAGAGTTTAAATACATTCACATGAAATGATCAAACCAGATTTCTGAAATAATACAATAATACACGATTAGAGTTCTTTAAATTAAACTATATAATCTCCACCATTGCTCATCCGACAATCATCTCTTATAACGATCCTTCATCCACATTGGGGTTAGCTTCAACATTTCCTGCAAAAATAACTAACATTGAACACTGCCCCCACCCGCTTGCATATTCAAATTTGAGTACACACTGTCCAATCATAAAATCTTTTTGGTGGCTTAAAACGTATTTACAAATTTAAGTTTATCTTACGAGACAATTGAAATCAAGCAACAGAAACGTCATAATGGAAGAATCATATAACAAAGTACTTAAACATAATTTACATTGTTACTTGTTTAAAATAATAGTCTGAATTGATATCTCACAGAATAAGTAGTATGTACTTTCAATTGGAGAAACCATAGAATCCAACACGATCTCCCAAATCAACTTTAATCCTGACATATTCTAAGACATAGTAATATCTCTCACTTCCGTGTCTCAAAAAGAATAACCTCTAATCTAAATATGTGCATCATAACTCCTTTAATTAACTCTTAGCAACTTCCTTTAAAAGTCATTCCCATATTCCGTGCAGAGATTCTATAAACCTGGACGAGTAAAGATTATATTACTCGGAAGTAACGTTTGAAATAACTTTCCACGAACCCGCTTGCATATTCAAATACAAATTCTATTTTCTCTTAGAAATCAACTTTTATACACTGGGGAAGAGAATACGATTAGAGTTGCCTTCCAGGTGAATTCTCTAAACTTCTATAAGGGACGTCTCCCTCTTCCGTTATGTACTGCTTGCAAGGCTCTTTAGGACATGTCCCCAGAATACATAATATACAGAATTACATAATACATAATGTTGTTCGTCACTGCTTTAGCAGCTTCTTCCCCTCACAAAACAGAATCAAAATACATAATCCATAATTTCATATTTACGAAAACTCAGATTCATAATTCTCAAATTCTCATAACATAATTGCTTTCGGGTATTTAATATACCAAATAATGATAGTAAGCTATAACAATAAAACTCCATAAACTTGAAGTCGTATTAGATCGTATCTCATTAGAGACTTAAATCGGATTCCACAAAATTTAGCTGATCATCTATGGCATAGTAGTACGAGATTGCTCAATTCAAAACCCACACTTATAATAACATTGAGGAAAATATATCGAGAACACTTCCTTAAATGTTCACAATCGGACACCCATAGCTTTTATATAATAACTTGAAACTCAAGTCACTAAATAACTTATACTACTAAGTCTCCTAGACTGAAATATACTTGAATTCGAAGACAAGATTGACTTAATATAACATAAGTTGATTACTTCAACATATTCAATTAAAACTAAATTTCATAGTAAGAACTTATAAGACATATCTCGAACCAGAATTGAGAAGTCAATGTTGATCCTTATATAACCGAAACACTTGACTTTGGCGTGAAATCATATACTCACGAAGTCAAACAACTTAGATATGAGAATCACATTTAAAACAACACTGAATTTAGGTTTGTAAAACCACAACAAATTCAAGTCAGAAAACTAATTTTTATTTGACAACTCATGAGATTCATACAGTTTGCAATTGTAGAAACATAATTGAGCTCACAAGGTGGAAGGACAATGTGTACCTTAGCTCAACCCCAAATATCGTTTTGACTTCGAGATAAATTTCCAATGACATCCATAGTATTCATCATCCATACCAAAATTCTTGATCACCAACCGAAATTTGAGTCCCATGCAATCACCTTACATCAAAAGAATAACTACTATTAATTCATCTCTTCTTATTGCTAATATCAATAATACGGATAACCATCACAAATCACAGACCCACTTCCATACCCACAACTCTTTTATACATGATCTTTTATTTTGTATAGCTCGACTATTCCTATCCAAACAATCAAAGTTGCTAGTTCAACTTAACTAATAAAATGAGGCCCAAAATAAGTTTAAACTTTGTTAAACTATTTTCACAAGACTAATTGTAAAACTTATATTTAAAATTCATTTGTTAAATCTGAATTTAACTAGGTACAACTACAAATTCAGCATATTTTGTAAAACTTTTTCATAATAGAAAAGAAACAAAAGATGAGTACAACTTATTTCATGTGTGAACATAAACTAGATGTTGCTTCTTCTTTAATATCAAAGGAAAGGAAACAAGCAAAACCCCTTTCAGATTTACAAGAACAACAATAGGTGAAATCTGACTAATACCAGTACATGCATCACCACCACCGATACTAGCAGCACTGTCGAAAAGGTAGCAACAAACCAGGGCAACGGTGGCAGCAACACACCATCGGAGAGACGAAGCAGAGGCGTGAGAAAATGGGGGCAGCAGCTCTCGCCGGCGACTGAAACGAAGGCTAGCAGCACCGGTGGTGGCAAACACCAAGCCATAGCCGAGAATTTCAAGTGTTTTGTGAGAGGAAAGTGAGTAGATAGAGTGAAGAGAGGAAATACGAGTGAGTTGGAATTTTGGTTCCAAAAAGATTGTTTATATAGAAATGGTTCATAGGTTTCTAAGAAAATTTAGATGGTTCTTCAAACTCCTTTCTTTCTCTCTCTCTTTTTTTATTTTTTAACAAAGCATTTAAATAAGATGATAAAAGTCAAAATACACCACAAGTCAAACAAAATAAGACTTAATTAAGCTAATGAAATTTGTTAGCCTTATATTAAAGATGCTTAGAATTTAGCCCTGATAATAAATTAGAGGGTCGGGCCGAGCCGGGCTGGGTCAAAATAGGGTCAAATTTGTTGCTTAGCCTCTGTTTTTTTGTGAGTAATGAGAACTTACATACTCCCTCCGTCCCAGAATACACTTTACACTTTTCTTTTTCATCTGTCCTATAATACTCTTTACACTTCTATTTTTGGATATGACCCACTATTATTTTAATTCTTCTACCTTTTAAATTGGCCCACACTCTCTCTCCTCCAAATAAAATAATACCACTCCTACCACCCACCAACTCTAACCATGACCCACACTCTCTCCTTCAAATAAAATAATACTACTTTTACTAACTACTAACTCCTATCACATCTAATTTTCAATAAAATACAATTGATAACCAAACAAAAATTTATCATCTAAAACTACGTGCATTGATAAGTGTCAAGAGTATTTTGGGACGAGGGAGTATTGAACAGGTCTAAACTTTAACAACATTTTTTAATTCTTGGGAAGCACAGACAGTTAGATTACAAACTGAGGTGGCTGAACTTCAATATTTGCAACGTCTTATTCAACCACCTACTAATTATTCCATGCCTAATTTAGACATGGATACCCTTAATTGTTTGAACTCTCTCCCCTCCGCATTTTATACCGAGGATTATGATCATAGTCATAACCAGGATTCAAATACCTCGAGTTTGGATAGTCTGGACCCGTTTGGTGCTGGTATCCATATCACTTATCCGATCTTAAAACCATGGGAATACAAGCTGACAAAGATGATAATAATATGAGTTTTGTTAATCACGTTTATTATTAACATTGTGAATTTACAATTTTAACCCAAGGGTAGGATTGACCAACTTCTGTTTTGGTTACCTTCTTCTTCATATCCACCACCAGTAGCACCACAACCCCACAAGTAGATAGTTGCACCACTACTTCTAGTGGTTGTTCCAGGCCTTATCTTCTCCTCCTTGAAGATGCCTTGTTTCATGATATTTAATAGTATATTCTCATATCATAGTATGAATAGCTGACTATTACGATGCACGTAGTATTAGAAATGCTAGTCAGATTTGGTTTAATTGTTCAGTGACTTACATTTTGAACAAATTATTCAATAGTAAGATTTGAACAAAACCTTCATATATAAAGGGTCAAGGGTCGGGTCGGGTCAAACTGACCCTTGACCCGACTGACTCACATAATGTTTCAATTGACCTGACTCAACTTTTTTTTACTCGCCCCATTGAATAGGTAACTACTGTTCGAGTAACATTGTAACTAGAGGTGGGCATGGGTCGGGCCAGCTCGCGGGCCGAGCGAGGCCTGCAATGGTCAAGAAATTTTATTTCAGGTCTGCCAGGCACGAGCCTGACTATATGGCCCGCAGGCCGAACGCCTCTTCTCATTGTTTTTTAGTCTAAAACTACCAAGAATCCAAAAAAAAACATAAAACACGGGTCCGGCTCCCAGGAGGCACGAGCCCGGCCCGTAGGTTCGTGAACCTGGGCGGGCCGTGGACAAAATCTGGAAATTTCAGGCCCAGCATGGCCTTGCCCGGCCCGCCACTCACTGGCTTGGGCCTGGCCCAACCTGCCATTGCCCCAAGCCCGCGGACAGAGCCCTTGAACAGGCCTGACCCGGCCATGCCTTGTTCTAATGCGATGTGTGAAATGTGAATATGCATATGTGTGTGACATGAAGGTGTGTTTTATTAGAATGTGTGTGTGATATGTGTAAGTTAAATAAAGTGCCATGTAACACTCAAATCAGGAATCCGGGAGGTAGAATATGAATGAAGAAGTACAGAAAAGTGAACTAAAGATGTTGGAATGACATAAATAATGGTTAGAAGTGTCATGTATGGAAGTAGTTATGTACTTTTATTATGGATGAATTGAAATTTGTGATGAAAAGTTAAAATTGTAAGATGTGAGTATATATTGTGTATGTGCGTCGTGGGAATGTTCAGTGTGTGTGTGCAGAGTATGTGTGTAAAGGACGGAAAATGTGAATATGTGCTTTTGTTGAATTAAAAATGCATGATAAGTGTGTTAGATGTAGTGTGGTTATGTGTGCAGTTGGAGATGATAAAGTAAATGGTGGATATAACATGAAAGTTAAATGGAAATAGGATGCTTAATGGCATGAGTTATGGTCATGAGAAAGTAGAAATATTTTCTTAATTTAATAGCAATAAAAATGATGAAATTGATGTTTGAACAAACATGAAGTATGATGGTAATCCTATGCCCGTGGTCTATTATATGCCTATAATTTTTTATGGATGTTTGAAAAAAAAAATAGATTATAAATGAATGCTTACTGTAAATTAAATCATTAGATGAATATGTGATTATATGGTCATAAGATAATTACTAAGAGTTTCGATTGGATTTGAGGTAAATTATGATCTTGTAGATGGTTAACTGGAGGAACTATGCTTACTACGTTCAAAAGAAGGAAATAGATTATAACACTTTTATGGAGGATCATGACCTAATTAAGGCGATGGGACTATGTAGAGAGGACGAAAGAGGAATTGTCTAAGAAAATCATGATCCTGTTAAAGTTCTATGTTATAGGGAATTCGAATTTAGAAATTTGAGTTATTACTTGATGAAGTGAAATTGTGATTGGGTAGTGTGTGTTTCGGATTTGAAGTTTCTTGGTTTGCTTGAAAGAAGTTAATCATGTGATAGTGATTCATAGTTGCAAGTTGAATAACTAGAGATTAATTTAAGACATTAGGCATTGAGTATTAAACACTGAATACGAAAATTTGAAAGTCATTGACAGGCATACAAGGTGAAAATTATAGTGATTAATTGAAAGGATGTGAATTGGTAGCCGAATTGAATATTTTATTTTATTTACTAGAGGTAAAAGAATTTGGTCAATGAGCGAAAGTTCTAAATTAGGTTTCGAGTTTTTGAGATGTCAGGTTTGAGAAACTTATTTAGCATTTAAAATTTAAAAATTTAGAATCAGTTGTATTGAATTGTGATGTTATTGAGAAGAGACATTGTGTGACTTGGTTTATCTGAATTTAATGTTCTAGTTATATGCAATAGGTTGTATTTATAAGCAGTTATAGGCCATATTAATTGCAACTTTTATTAAAGGTTAATTATATCTTACTAGAATTCTTATGTTACTATAAGTTAGATGTCAAAATTTAGTGTTTAGAATAAGAGTTGAGATGTAGCATTGGAGTCGTGCGTTAGGACGATGTAAAAGCTAAGGTTTGTGAATGTATGAGTTGTATCACTTTGGGATTGAGAAGAAAACGAAATTAGAGTTCGGTTATTATTCTTTTGGTTAGAGATCGACCTCTTGGAATATTATTAAAGAGCTAGGAGATCGTTTCATTTGATTTCCACTCAAGATTATTTTAATGTGAAATATTAGTTTGAAATAATGTAAACTGTTGTGTTCAGTTTCGAGAAAGAAATTTGCTTTCAGGATTGTAGTAGGTAATAGCCTTGTTTTAAAGAACCTGTTTTAAAATTTGCTAACTAATACTTATTAGCTTAAGTGAGTATTGGATGTTTTCAATTTCATTTAACTAGTAGTATGGATTTTGATTATGTAATTAAACATGATTTTCTTAAATATATGCATTATTTAGTGTTGATACTGAAAATTTAGTTGCAAAACAACCTCTTTTGACCATTTACAAACTATGATGCTTTTCAAAGAAATGAAATATATTTGTAGGTTATTGTTTTAAGAGACCTCATTTTCTTTCTCCTCCCTCACCATTTCCTTTATGTGGTGACATGAGGACTAACCACAATAATGCTTCCCTCTTCTCCTTGTGTCAAGATCTTATTGATCCGGAATAATTGATCTCTTCGGCAATCAATCTAAGTTTAGTATGCAAATTTGTATTCCCCCTCTCAAATAATCTCATGTTGTTAAAACCCTAAAGCCCATGTTATTTACATCCCTTGTATTCGCAAGTTTCTGTTTGCTTAATTATCTTAACTATAAAGTCGAAGTCGAATTTTGACCAATGTTTCTTCACAACAATTGTAAATATCGAGAAGTTATTGAATTTAGGCTCAAATTGAAGATGTAAGTCTCGTTTGTAATCTCAGTGTTGCTTTTGCCATTTTTGTTGCGCTGCTGCTCATGTAGAATCACGAAGCTCTTCCCTTGTTATACTTTTCTAATTTTTTTTAATTTTATTTAGAATGAAAGGCCTAAATTCCTTATGGGGTAATATACATGGAGGGTTTGCATATCATAATTTACTTGACTTAATTTCTATAAAAGGATTAATCTATACATGATATTACCTGATAGGCTATTGACTTCAAATATTTCAAATTATGATTTTGAATTTTTCAAGTTACTTCCTTTACTTATTTCTTATAGTGGGAGTGGGACAATATAAGGAATGAGTTATTTTTATGAATTTAATTTGGTATCTGTGTCAGTCCATTGAGTTTGAAAATCAGTTTTAGATTGTAAGTGTGCAACTTTAATATATTCTTGTGTCATGAAATTTAAAACCTCACATTAGGCTTATGAGGATTAATTACTTAATCAAGTGAGTTCTATTGAGGATTCTACTTAGTCAGTTTAAGGAAATCTGTTAAGAGAGTTTAATCATATTAGTCTCTTGAAGTGACATGTAGTGAGAAATTGAAAATGGTTATTGATTGGTTTCATGCTAGTTGAGGTAAATACAATGCATAATTATGGAATTAGAGCAATAGTTGAACATAGTAGATTTTATAAATTGTGATTCTTGGTAGATGAAGAGTTAAGACCAATTTCCGTCCATTTATTAGTATAGAACTTGCGCTTATTTAATTCTTTTTTTTACGATTAATATTTTATATGCATTACGAATATAAGTTTATGTTCCGTAAAACTAATTGTTCAAAATTGTTTGAAATGTGCATAATAGCTTAGTTTGATTGAGCTACCTTGTAAGATTTTTAAACATATTTAGTGTTTACAGTCCCCATTTTCAAAACTTAAACTATATGAAGTATTGATTTGGTTTCGGTAGAAATCATTACTAAAGTGGGTGGTTTTATATATATATATATATATATATATATATATATATATATATATATATATATATATATATATATATATATATATATTGAGTTGGACCTTTTTCACCTTACAATTAACAATTAATTGGAATAAAACAATTTCAAAGAACTATCACTTTGCTACTATCATATGTAGGTTTGAAAAGAATATATATAATAAATGATTTCTTAGCTTTATTGTTAGAAAAAAACCATCCGTTATTGGGTTTTGATTCATTTTTGAAAATCCACCGGTATGTAACAACTGTTATGATTAATTATATTTTCTTTTCATTATTTTGATAATCATATTTGATCGATCATACTCTACTTTAAACTATTGCTTGTATTATAATGGTTGAATTGAGTCAATTTACTGAAAGTTTTGATTTAGAACATATAAGTTTATCAACAACTGATTATATATTGTCTGGCGAAATATTTATGATTTGAAGTTATTGCGAGCTGTGAAAGTATAGTTATGAGTTTTTAGGTAGGGATCGGATATTTAAAATATTAATCAACTATTAAGTATATAAATGCTTAGTTCAAAAAGCTCTTCCTTCAAGTTTTTAATAATAAGTTATTATATTGTGATTCTATTTGATAAATGACAATAATTGCTTTGCATCGAAACATTCTTTATTGAAACTCTTCCATATACTTTTTCTCTAAGTTTTGATAAATGAGTTTTACAAAAGATAAGATACTTATTTGACCTTTATGAATGATATGTTATAAGTCACCGTTTCAATTTTATTGATATGTAATATTTGAGTTATATAAAGGTCTTTGCCGACGCAAGGTTGTGAAAAAAAAAGAATTCTTTTTAAAAGTATTTCTTATTAACCTATAAAGCATATATGAGTATGACTTGCTATTTTGATGTTAATTATATGAACTTGAATTATTTATATCTGAGACCCTAAAGTTCATATTCAACACGCAGCCGGTGATATAGCCCCAGAATCTTCCCCCGCTAGGCGACTAACCTTGGATTAATTATCCAAACGATCAGCACACAGTCGCAGAGTTGCTCTGATACCATTTTAACACCCCGACTCTTCCGGAGTCGAGTATATCGTCACTAATGCACATCCAGGGCGAACAATTGTCCTCAATAACCAACAGAAGTTTTTTCGTTGCATTTTGTCCTCACTCATGTGCACCCCGAGAAACTTTCCAGGAGGTCACCCATCCTTGGACTACTCCCAGTCAAGCACGCTTAACTGTGGAATAACTAAGGAAATAAGCTCCCTTAAAGAAAGATGCATCTTTTTGGAATAAGTAGCCTGCTAAATCCTTTTAAAGCAATCATGAGGGGTATTACATACACCCCCACTTGAGGACGACAACGTCCTCGTTGCGCCTGAGGACTCCACATATTCGGCATACGGTATGTGGGTTGCCCTAGCCTGGAAACTGATCGTCGGAGATTCCAGATATTCAGCCTGACGACCTCTGGGTCGCTCCTTATGACAATGCAGCCCCAGAATCCTCCCCCACTAGGCGTATGAGGACTCCTAATATTCGGCCTGACGCCTTAGGGTCGCCCCAACACGCGGTCGCAGGGTTGCTCTGATACCAACTGTAATACTCCGTCCGATTGTAGACATAAATTAAAGAAAACAGAACATCGTTTTGAAGGATTGTCGATAGCGGAAATATTGTCAAGACGGAGATATCACTCTAAGGTTCAAATTAAACTAATCAAACTTGAAATTTAAATCCCAGATTAATTTAAACCAAATATCCAAAAGGAGGCAAAACAACCTCATAAACCCAATCTAACAAAAATAAGAAATAAAATATGATGTCTTATAAGCCTAATAAGTCTTTCCCTCACAGCTTACAACCCAAAAGAGCTACTCTTCTTTTTTACTTGCAAAATATAACAACAACATCCACAATCAGTAGGGAGTAACTACCAGCTCTCCCAGCCCAATTAATATCCATATAAGAATTATAAATGTCTTAATAATCAAGTCACACAAAAACATCTCAACAGTAAACTTCAGATAATAAAATAAAACACTTAACATAATACAACATGCTTAACATAAATAGGGTAGAAAAATAACTGAATAAACAAAATGAATAAATAACTATACATATAAACTCAAGTATCAATAACATAAACCATTAAAATTTAAAGTAATAAAATAATATAATTAGTTTGAGAGAGAACCAAACGCTAGTGGATCGCAACCCACTTCCTACGGTAATGTCAGATCGCAACCTCCAGGACAGCCTACGGGTTACGTTCCGTACTGCCTATCTCTAAGAATGGCCATACTCCCGATGCGGTGTATGATTCCGTCCTCACCGACCTCTCGGACGACAACAAAACCAAGGTATACCTAGGAGTCCGTCCTATGGTTTGCATGTTCTTCACCTTGGGATTTCATCCCTCCGGATATCTTGCTCTCAAACAAAAATAATAATTAAAATAATACTGTGAACATTAACAAATCACTATCAACTCAAGCGGATGCCCTTAAGGCCTTACACCAAATCAGCAGAAATGTAGGATCGCAACCCAAGAATAATAGTATTATTAAATTTATAATAATAACTCCAAATATATATATATATATATATATATATATATATATATATATATATATATATATATATATATATATATATATATATATATATATATATATAACTCAACCCATACTCACCATAAAATAATTATGATATACTTATCAACCGCTCAAAAAATAACCATAATACAATGTCATACACTAACCACATTAAACATACCCCAATATGCCAAACTTTCTTCAAGTTTATAATAATAAAGTTATAATCTAAATGCTAAACAAATAAGCAATGTCATAATATTCTCTAGGTGACTTTCATTCTAACAAAAAAAAGAAACGAGATATAACCTGTGCAAGCCCAACTCATAACACATGGTAACAAAACCCATGCATATGATAATAAATAAACTAACAACTCCAACAAGAAGGAAAACTCACAGCATGCAGATAACTAAATGAAATATTACAAGCCCACTATAGCATACCTGTATTCATAATACACTCAAGCATCAAACATCATCATCTTCATGCACAAGAGAAAACCAGAGACAATGACTCGCACACAACAACGACACTAACCATGGGGCTGTGCACCAAGCCTCACGTCCACCAACTCTAGATGATGATGTTTGATTCTGGGGCTGCATTGTCATAAGGAGCGACCTAGAGGTCATTAGGTCGGATATCTGGAGTCTCCGGCGATAGTTTCTAGGCTGGGGTGACCCACAGGTCATTGTGGCCGAATATGTGGAGTCCGCTAACGCAACGAGGGCGTTGCTGTTCTCAAGTGGGAGTATATGTAATACCCCTCATGATTGCTTTAAAGGGATTTAGCATGCTACTCATTCCAACAATATACATCTTCTTTAAGGGAGCTTATTTCCTTATTTTACTCCACAGTTAAGCATGCTTGGCTTGGAGTAGACCACGGATAGGTGACCTCCGGGGAAGTTTCTTAGGGTTCACATGAGTGAGGACAAAATGCGTCGGAAGAACTTGTGTTGGTTAGTGAGAGCAGTTGTTGGCCCTGGATGCGCATTGGTGACAATATACTCGACTCTGGATGGGTCAGGTGTTACAAATGGTATCAGAGCAACCCTGCGACGGTGTGTTGAGGCGACCCTTAGGCCGTCAGGACGAATATTAGGAGTCCTCAGGCGCCTAGTGGGGGAGGATTATGGGGCTGCATTGTCATAAGGAGCGACCCAGAGGTCGTCAGGTCGAATATGTGGAGTCCTCAGGCGTAACGAGGGCGTTGCTGTTCTCAAGTGGGGTGTATGTAATACCCCTCATGATTGCTTAATTGTATTTAGCAGGCTACTCATTCCAAAAAGATGCATCTTTCTTTAAGGGAGCTTATTTCCTTACTTACTCCACAGTTAAGCATGCTTGGCTAGGAGTAGTCTAGTGATGGGTGACCTCCTTGGAAGTATCTCATGGTGCGCATGAGTGAGGACAAAATGCGTCGGAAGAACTTGTGTTGGTTATTGAGGACAGTTGTTGGCCCTGGATGCGCATTGGTGACAATATACTCGACTCCGGAAGGGTCGGGTGTTCATTATCAATGTTGATCCTATACATTGTTTTTAATTATTACTCACAAGACTTAGGCAAGTTTTATTTTGAAATTTGTTGAATTTTTTTTATACCTTTAAGCCAAGACACACAATGTGAGAGTATATAGTGGGTTATATAGATTATATCTTTCTTGATTTACGTTTAAACTATTAATTTAAGTAAGTTGAATGAATATATTGTGCTTAACAAGGCCTCCATTAATTCTCTACCTATGCGTAACTTTCACTATAAAAATGTTATGACTAAATAATAAGATTTGCAATATATTTTGGAGTATTATTTTGAAAAATTATGTTCGTTATGATTTTTGATTAGAGAAATCCTATGAAATTTGAGTTGAGTTTTAATTACGGTTGTATGTGAACTATTTGAAAGAACTAAAAACAATAGGATTGTGACTTTTAACTTACTTAGTCAGTTGGGATTTCGATTATGTTAATGATCAATTAATATATACTGTATTATGTATAAACTATGAAGTGTGTTAAATATTTTTATTTTTCAAAAGGAGAACCTTGACCATATTCATCGGTTTACGTATATATACATTTCAGTATTGGCCTAATTTCAATGTCCTAATTTTAATATACGTTGTAAAGTTTCGGGACCAAACTTATTTAAGTAGGTTAATGTGTAATAGCCACCCCAAAATTTGATTCTTAAATTACTAATATAGTTGTTGGATTATTGTCTGAGGTGTTAAATTTGTTAACTTGTCTTTCTAGTTACTTTTCAAGTACTAAGTAAGTATGTTTTTATTATTATAATTTATTATATTCGTCGTTTGAAGGTAGAAAGTTTATTAGAGATTAAGAGACGAAATATGAGAGTTAATAAAGGATTAATGATGTATACTTTGGGGAAAATGCAATTAAATCAAGGATAAATAAGAAAGCAACTGGGCATGAACAATAGGACTTATGAGTAATAATATCATTTGAGGAACTAGTATATCATGAAAAATTATGAATTTAAAAAATTGATTTTTTTGGTTAAAGGATATAAAGACCGCTATGCCTTTACTTTGAGGGTAAAATCATGGACAAAAGAGTAATTGGATTAGGGAAAGAGGTATACCACCCAACCCACCTTCATTCACCCTCACCCACACTCATTTTTAATTTACAAACAATCTCTTTACTTTCATTGCTACCAACACATCGAAGAAGAGGAAAATGTGAGCTTCCTCTTCTCTCTCTTCATATCTCCCTCACTCTTCACCAATTTTCACATGCAAATAGTAGAGTTTGATCCTTGACATGTCATCTACAAGATATAAGTGTTTGATTTTAAAAACATGAAGAAGAAACGCCACTAATTGAGCCCAAAGGTTTACTAGGTAAGCTGAAATTATCGTTTAAAGGAAGCTAATTATTATTGTTCTTGAGTTTAAGATCAAGATAATGGTAAAACCAAACTAAATTTTGTTAGTTTGTAGAATGGGCTAGAAAATCAGAATTTTATAATGAAGAAAAGTTGAAGACCTTACTAAGGAGTGAAGGTACACAAGTCATAAACTCTCTTTGGGTTTGAAATGAGATTTGGGTAAAATTTTTATTGTAAATAAGTGCGTGCATGCATGTGGGTTTTGGGAAAAAATATTTTGTATCTTCAAATGTCTATGTATAAGTATTCATATGATTTGCTTTTCTTATATGTTTTTGGGGATGATTATATGTTTCTTGTTGATTTGATTGTGGAGTTATGAGTTACAAGTTGAGATCTAATTATAGTTTATACATAGTAGATAAAAAGAGTTTTCTTAGTAAATGGTTTAATATTTTGCTCGAGTATTAGATCTTGTGAGATTAATGGAATCAAGGACTATATTTTTTGTCAAAATGTTGTTGAATTCTTTTTGATAGAAGAACCCAAATGCGTGTGAAATAGATTAAAATTGAGACATTAACTTCTATCTTCTCGTAAGAATTTGGACCAATTATATTAAAACGTGCTTTTAGACATTTTCTGGGTATTTTTGGCCAAAATGTTATTTAACAAAATTTGTTCGTATTCAAATTTTACTCAATATAGGCTTAATAATCGTCTGATTTGGGTTTCGTATGAGCAAGTTACGATCATTTTAAGTTCTGCTGGAAAACTGCATTTTTGCGGGAAAGTTTCAGTTTTTAATAAAAGTTGTGGCTACATTCCAGATTTTCCAAGAAATGTTTTAAACAGTGTTTTAAGGATGACATTATGATTTTGAATGTTTCAAAGGTTAAACGACAATTGCGTAAATAGTAATAAGCTTCTTTATCAATGAATTATTTAGTTTACTTTCTAAAACTTTATTGAACTTTATTGACTTGTTGTTTTTAAGTTTTCAAAAAAATTTGTAATGAAAGATTCAAGGAGCTCAGTAAGGACGACCTATCAAGCCATATGTTCTGAAATCTTTACTTATCAAGCCATATTTTCTAATATCAAATGATAATAGTTTTCTCACCCAACTTCAAAATTTGCTATTCTTTTAATAACTCTAGGAGTAATAATCAAATGACTTACATTTATGAAATGAAATACTTTAATACTTACGTTGTATAAGGAATTTTTTAATTTTAAATTGTTAGTTTTCTAATAATTATTTTTGTGATAAACCTTGTGAAAGTTACATTTATATAAATCTTTCCTCAAGAAGCTAGTTACATTTCTTACGAGTTGTTCCAAATAATGACTTAAAAACAGTTAAGAGGAATTAAAATTATCAATGTGCTTTTGTGATCTCTTAAAAGAAGGGGAAGTAGCCGTGAATGGAGATGAACAACAATTGCAGGCGAGCATGGTGTCTCGTAGCTGCCCGTTATTAAGTTATAAATTGCAGGCGAACGTGGTATCTCGTAGCTGCTAGGGACATGTTCTGAAAGTCTTGCAAGCATATGGTAAATAGGAGGGTGACGACCCCCCACAGTTTAGAGATAGTTGGTCGTGGTGACCCCTCTCTAATCATATTCACTTTCCCCATAAGACTAAAATGGTGATGATTGATAACAACATTGATCTAATAGAGAGAACTGTAATGGTACCAAAGGAAGCAACGAGAATGCGAGTACTTGATGTAACTTAAACAAGTTAAGTAATGAGTTGCATATTATATTCTTTCGGGAAGGGATCTTTAAAAATAAAGTAATTGTGAAAGAAAAAGTAGTTCTAGCTACATACCATAATAATTTCCTAAAATTGTACTTATGTACTCTACTTTGCTGACATGTGTTTTGTTCTTTGAACCTGTCCTGGTGGGGACAGTTGATGATGACCTTACAGGTGACTATTGAAGTTTCTCTTCTGCATAGGGATGCTTAGTTGTGCCTTTTAAAGTGCTTGTTTGCATTATACTTTTTTATGGAAGTTTGTACTTTGAGAATTAGTGTTGACGTGTTATTTTTGATCTAGAGTTGTAACGTTTGAATTGTATTTTTGTGATGGAATTTTTAAAATTTTATATAGAAGTATTTCAAGATATTTTGTTCGTAACCTTAAGCTTAGGGTTAAGCGGGTTCCAAGTAATAGCTCGTCCGATTCTTTCGGACTTCCATTATAATTATTATGTTATATAAGTAGGTAAAAATTGAGCGAGCTATTACACCACCCTCCCCCTACACGTCGCCTCCTTCTCGTCGCCCTGCTGACCGCCGAGAAACCATCATACCTCGCCGACTTACCTTCGCGGCACAACAGTCCATTCGTTTCCTCTCCTTCGCGTGTGAGTGTGTTTATTTTTGTGAGTTTTGATGTTAGTTATGAATTTGTAAGTTTTAATTCCTAACCCTTTCATTACTTATATCATGGCTTAGTAAGTAGTAACTTAAAATTTATTATGGTTGTTAATGTTACTTATAATCAAATAGGTGTCAAATGGGGTTTTCATTATATACTTCTAAGTAATAGTAAGACTAATATATGCTTATATAAATTAGTTAATAGAACACTTATAAATTTTTAGATTACAAAGTTTAGTAAAAATTATAGTTAGACTATAAAAAAGCTTATGTTACCAAGCTTCAAACTATTTAAGTTCAAACATGTTTAACATATAATTCCTAAATTAGTTTAAAAGTCAAAACTATTTATATTCATGTAATTAGCTCATTTAAATAAGTTTAAGTTTAAATATAAAATATGGTGATATGATAAATGATGGATAATACTTTTAATTTAGTTTTTAAGTAATAATTAAGGACTAGTAAGAGATTCCGTATAAACTTTTATAATATTAAAGTGTTAAGTGTATGAACTATTTGCCACGTAAATGCTAAATAAGTCAAACTTTATTTTAACTTATACAAATGATCTTTCTAATGAATTGGAAACCATACTTAAAGAGCGCTAATAATGCGTTCCAATTAGTTACTAACTTATTATTAAATGCTTGTTTTAAAACTTAAAAAGAACTCGTTACTCGGAGCTCAGTAAGGACGACCTCATAAGCATAAAAGGGAGATTATTATACTGCAATCAAGGTAACAACTACTGCTCGTACCTGTAGTTCCCCTGAAATGTGTTTTATGAAATTATAATATGCAACTGAAATGGTGATTATTGAACATGTGTTTCTGATTTGACGGATTACTACTTATACCTGTTTTGATTACGTATCCTGAAATTTATATGATTCTCTAAGATTATATATGATAATCACTGATCACTAAAAATGATAGTGTTTATGATATATTACT
>CANSNZ010000743.1:0-30000 GCA_947646795.1 Beta lomatogona | reverse complement strand
ATTTCATATCTTTCACAACAGTCACTAATTTTAGCTTGTTTTCTAAATTCCTTATGGTTATTAACTTCAATACAATAATTTTTATAGCATGTTTGTAAAAATGCTATTTGTTCTCCTAAAGTTCCTGTCTTAGGTTATGTATAATAAGGTTGTTGTACCATAGTATTTATAGGTATTGGTAATTTTTCAAAATATAATTTTCGAAATACAGCTAATTGCTCAGGGGTTTCGGTTCCTAATTCATAACAGTTCATCTGAAAAGCACAATTATATTTATTTAGATCTTCTGGACACATGGAACATATTTGCATATTATATAATTGGGACTTACAATACTCTTTTTTGGCGATTGCATATTTTAAATCTGCATTTGGATTACCAAATTGTCTTCGAATTATTTTTTCATATTATTTCAACATTTGTGTTGAATCAGTCATCTCTGTTCCTTCTATCTTAGTACTTCGCAATTCAGTTAATTCTATTATTACTATATTAGTTAAATAGCTTCTTGCTATTCCTGTTATAGTTGCTTCAATATAACTAGCCGCTGCATTAACTGGTATTTTAGCTTCTATTAATTTTGCATTTATTCTAGCTGTCCAATTTTGTATATCCATTTCAGTATTAGTAGAGCAATCTAGATTTAGAGTTTCTCCTGATTGGTTATCTCTGGGTATATAATCATTTTCTAATTTTCTTCGATATTTCCATATATAATCATATTTTTTCTTTTTAAAAGTAGGTTTATAACTTCTACTTGTTTCCATATAATCATAATCGTCATCTGTATAGACTTTAGTAAGTACGTTAATTTCTTCGTCCTTTTCTGAATTAAAATCTAATTCTAAATAATTTGAATATCTAAATTCTTGACTAGATTGTTCAGAATAAACTTCTTCATTATTTTCTTCTAGAGTATTAACCTCTATATTGTTTACTTCAAGTCGTTCTATTTCAGTAGTTAAAGCTTCGATGGTAGTATTATTTATTGTTTCATCATCTGATTCATGGATTCTTATATCTTCTGTATTGTTTTTGATATTACATATAAGATGTTCTTCTATTTTATCGAACCTACTATTATAGTCTATTTTAAGATTTTGTATTTCTTCATTTAAATGATTTTCTACTCTGTAGACTTTGTCTAATATTTGTTTAGTATTAATATGGATTATTTTAATAGATTCTTTTGTTTTTCGCATTCTCTCATCATATTTTCTTTCTAGTTTTTCTAATTTCTTGTAGATTTCATTAATTGTTTTATTGTCTTGATAGCTACTTTCTATATTAGTTACTTGTACAAAATTATTTTCTAGTGCTAGTCTTCTTTCTCTATCAAATTCATTTTCTAGTATCATTTGTTTCCTATCTTTTATTAGATAAAACATGCCTTCACTAATTTCTGCAAATTGTCTATTTTGATTAATCTTATGTATTTTAAATCACTACAAGAAACTCACAAAATAACGACGGCCTATCAGCGACGGCAATTAAAACCGTCGGTAAATCCACATTAAGCGACGGCTTTAAGCCGTCGTTGATTACCGTCTGCTTTTATATCATATAACGACGGTTTAGCTGTCGTTGATTAATAACGACGGCTATAAGCGGTCGTTTTATTTGCGGACTTAAAGCAGAATGTTTTTTTTCTTGGGCGACGGTTATAGACGGTCGTTGATTGTCGAAGGGTGGGGGGTTTAATTGAATCTGGTGTTTCATCGGGTTTTAGTTTCAACAAAAAAAAAAAGGAGGGAAAGACCTTGGGCGAGCACAGCAGCGACGGAACCACCTCCACCTGCCTTTCCTCCTTCCTCCAGCCACCGGCAGCGACGAAACCCACCTCCACCTCACTTCGCCGGCGGTAAGCTTTAATTTCTCCTTTTTTTTTAAAATTTTTGTACTCATGAACCCTAACAATTGGGTTTCGTTACTCGTGAGAGAAGTGAACTTCAGGCGACGACCTTGGGCAACGAAGTTGCATCGACTCTTGCCGGACCTACATTTCGCCGGTGGTAAGCAGTGCCAATATCTTTTTTTTTTTTTTTTTTTAATAATTTGTGTACTCATGAAACTAAACCCAGAAAATTTGGTTTTTGCTAATTCTTGTTATTTGTCCTAAAAAATCGAATCTTGTTTTTGTCAGTTTTTTACTCACATTTTGTTAGTCTTGCTTTATTTTATGTATATTTCTTCATTTAAGTGTTTGATCTTATATTAAATCATTTCTTTAATCAAAGTTCATACTACTTATTATTTTTTCATATAATTTCATAGTCAGATTTTAGTGATTTGGTGTTGCTCGTTTAGTAGAAATTGACGCTTAATCAAAGATTTTAGTGATTTCTTTAATCAAAGTTCATAGTTCATTTTAGTTACTTATTATTGGAGTTGCTCGTTTAGTAGAAATTGACGCTTAAAGGTGCCGTTGAATAATTGATTTTCTACATGATGTAGGATTACGTAGCACTTTGGTGTTTCTCTTTGGCTTAATTGTAAGGTTAGTAGCAATTTTTTACCATATTTTGTCTTCAATTTATATTGTTTTCGTTCATGTAAATTATAAATTTTAATTTTTGTGTAAGTTTTTCATCATGAAATATAATGTATTAAAAAAACGTTTGTTTAGAGAATGTTAAAAACTATATAATTTTTTAGTTTATATTACTTTGAAGATTAAGTTACTTTAATTGTATAAGTTTAAGTTACTATATAATTATCACAATAGTTTTTATAGTGGTTCGTTTATTAAAGGTTATAAAAGTTAAAAACTATATAATTATGACAATAATTTAGTTATTGCACATTCCTTTATCTAGTTTACACTATTTAAATTGTTTATATTGTTTTTGACATATTTGTTTTCGTGGAAATAGTTTGGATGAGGTTATAAATTAAAGTTAAGTGTTTACATAAATATGTTTGCATCATCATGTGCCTAGATACCCGTTCAAGGTATACTCATTAGGAGTATATCTTGAATAGTCCCCGATTGGGACTGTTCTTCGACGTTTGACCTCACTTAGGTGGTGAATGTATGCCTTTTGTTCTATTCTATGTAATTTCCGGTGATGTTGTTTCTCTATGTTGTTCTCTGGGGTACATATGTAAGCTTTTACGAAGCTGACATTGTGTACTTGGAGAACTCATGGGAAATGCTGCCGGAATTTACGTAGAAGCGAATAATTGGCATACATTCACTAGTGGGGTTAGACGTCGAAGAATGGGTTAGGTTGGAGTGATAAGGACCTTTGGACATCATTTTAGGCCCTATATGTATTTCACAAATATGTTTTAATTGTACGTATGTTGGTTGTTAATGAGTATTGTCATTGAAATGGTTTAGAATTGTAGAATTGGTCACCATGAAACGGAAGGAGCGTTGGTGGATGTATGATAGATATGACAATGTGCGTAACTTGAGGCCCGAGTTCTTGAGGGGGGTTGATGAATTCATTGATTTTTGCAAAGTCAATCCCGAAACCCCAGGTAAGGATGAAGTTAGGTGTCCGTGTCCGAAATGCAAGAACAGACGTATGCATGACGCAGCACACGGTTAAAGTGCATTTGTATAGCAAGGGCTTTATACCCGATTACTACGGTTGGTATTCTCATGGTGAAGAGTTACCTCAACCCGCGAAGAGCTATCTAATCCGTACCGTGAAATGGTTTTCGATGCTCTTGGGAATAACCCGGAACCGTCCACTGTTGAAGAGCCTAGTGGAATGGAGGAGGAGCCTAATCCTCAAGCAAAGGTGTTTCTTGACCTATTAAAGGCTTCTGAGGAACCGTTGTACGATGGGAGCTCCATGTCTGTGTTGGAAATGGCATCTAGAATCGTATCTTTGAAGTGTGAGTACAATTTGCCACATAGGTGTGTTGATGCTTTTGCTTCATTAATGAAAGAAGCAATACCTAGCAACAACAACATGAGTAACACATTTTACGATACGAAGAAGATCTTGGAGGGATTAGAGCTTCCCCACGAGAAGATTCATGCTTGCCCCAAAGGTTGTATGCTGTTTTGGAGAACTGATGCACACTTGGAAAGATGTAGAGTGTGCGATAGCGACAGATACAAGAGGACTTCTAAGGGGTCTTTAGTTCCAATGAAAGTTTTGATTTATTTCCCAATCACACCGAGATTGCAGAGGTTGTATGCAACAAAGAACGTTCTGCGAAGAAATGACATGGCATGCCAAAAATCCAAGAGTCGAAGACAAAATGGCTCACCCTAGCGATAGTGAAGCTTGGAAGCATTTGGATGGATCATTTGGTGAATTTGCATCTGAGCCTAGGAATGTTCGGCTCGGTTTGTGTACCGATGGGTTTGGTCCACATGGAAAGTTTGGGGGTCAATATTCATGTTGGCCGGTCATCTTAACCCCGTACAACTTGCCGCCATCGATGTGCATGAAAAAACCCTTCATGTTCCTTTCGTTGCTCGTTCCTGGTCCTAAAAATCCGAAGGGAAACTTGGATGTGTACATGCAACCCTTAATCGAGGAATTGAAGCAATTATGGGATGTTGGAGCAACTACTTATGATATTTCTAGGAAACAAAATTTCAATATGCGTGCCGCCATTCTTTGGACAATAAATGATTTTCCTGCTTACGGTATGCTATCTGGCTGGTCTACCGCTGGGAAGAAGGCTTGTCCTTATTGTATGGATAAATCCAAAGCTTTTTGGCTCGAGCATGGGGGTAAAGTTTCTTGGTTTGATTGTCACCGTCAATTTCTTCCTGAAGATCATCCTTTTCGTAAAAACAAAGTAGCTTTTTGCAGAAATAAGGTTGAAAAAGGGTCTCCACCACACATCATGTCTGGGGAAGAGTTGTGGTCATGTGTTAAAGACTTGCCAAAGGCTACAGATGGACCAGATGCACTTAACGCTTTGAAAAAGTTGAAAAATGGGTGGTTCAAACAAAGCTGTCTTTGGGAGCTCCCATACTGGAAAGATCTGCATCTTCGTCACAACCTTGACGTCATGCACATTGAGAAAAACTTCTTCGACCAACTCATTCACACGCTTATGGATGTGAAAAAAACAGACAGCAGACACCGTTGCATCTAGAAAAGACATTGCTAAATTGTGCAAAAGGCCTCAACTTCATGTCACCAAGGATGCGAATGGAAAAGAAACTCCACCAAAAGCACCTTTCGCACTGGACAAGTCCCAAAGGAAAGTATTATGCAACTGGGTCAGAGATTTGAAATTTCCCGATGGCTATGCTTCCGACTTAACAAGATGTGTGGACATGCAGTCCGGTAAGCTGCACAGTATGAAAAGCCATGACTGTCATGTCTTCATGGAAAGATTATTGCCGATTGCATTAAAGGAGTTGCTTCCGGTTCATGTGTGGAAAGTTGTCACTGAGATTAGCCTTTTTTTCCGTGATTTGTGTTGCTCCACCATCACAAGTAAGTGACATGGAAAGGTTGGAAAAGGACATAGCCGAGATCCTTTGTAAACTCGAAAAGATTTTCCCACCATCATTCTTCAATTCCATGGAACACTTACCAGTTCACCTTCCACGCGAAGCTAGGCTATGTGGTCCCGTGCAATACCGTTGGATGTATCCCTTTGAAAGGTACCTTATCCTTCATTTTCATATATCCTTTTTATTGTTGTTCGCAATTGTGTAACTCTTTTTTATAACCACCTTCTTAGGTTCCTCAATCATTTGAAACGCAAAATTGGTAACAAGGCTCGTGTGGAGGGTTCTATTTGTAATGCGTACTTGTGTGAAGAGATTGCAAACTTCTGTTCAAACTACTTTCAGCAAGGAGTGGATACTAAGACACGAGATTTAGGCCGTAATGTAAATGATGAACTTGATAGGATGCTCGACGAAACTGTCCCAGAGCTATTCAGGGTTAATTGTGGTCGGCCGTCTAATGCAGGAGGAACACGATTTTTAACTGAAGTGGAACTACAACGTGCACACCTATATGTGTTAGCAAATACAGGCATCTTACAAGAATTTGAGAAGTAAAACACTTGTTATTAATCATATTATTTATAAATTTAACTTTCATTTTAAATTTAGACATTAACAATTGTTATGTTTGTAAGGGATTTCGAGGACCACATTCTTCAAATTCGACCTACTCTACGTAGGGAAGATGTGTGGGTGCAACATGAAGCAGAATACCTTGATTGGTTTAGATCGAAAGTGAGTTTGTGTGACTATAGGTTATTCAATAGGTTATTAAAGAAATGTTAATGTATTAACAATATGAATGAATTTCAATAGGTTATTCAAGACAAACCCAATGATGATGTATTGTTTGCTTTGGCAATGGGTCCTTCGACATTAGTTCGCACTTGGAATAGATACTATGTTAATGGATACAATTTCCAAACAAAAGCATCAAGCAACCACAAATCCACCATGAATTATGGAGTGTGTGTGTCTAATGACGGTGGGAGTGATTTCTTTGGGATTCTAGATGATGTTATAGAATTGAAGTTTACCGGTGCTCGTAGTCAATATAGCACTCGTTTTGTTCAAGTGCAATTGGATGGACAATGTGAGGGGAATGAACATCGATCAATACAAGCTAGTTGAAGTCAACCACACCAAGAAATACCCCAAGTTTGATCCCTTTGTGCTATCATACCAGGTTAGCCAAGTATATTTCGCACCGTACCCAAGCTTGAAAAGAGATCGTGCTCAATGGTGGGCTGTGTTTAGGACAAAGGCAAGGTCTGTGATTGATGCTCCGGTTGACTTCGACTTCCTTCAGGAGACAAGTGTTGGGACTCCAACGCTTTGTGATCCAAACGATATTCCCGATTATGAAGGTGGTAATGATGTCGAGTGTGGTGAAGGAGATGACGAAGAAATTTTGTTTGAAGCCCCATCGGGTGATGATGAAGAAGAGTCTAGTTTCGAGTCCGGAGAAAGCGAGGATGATGACGATGACGATGATGGTTTTTGGGATGACGATAGTGATGATGAACTAAGCGAGGATGGGAATTCACTTTGATTTGTTTGAGTATATCATAGCTTGTATTAAGGACAACATTTCAATAAAAATATAGGACTTTTGTAATGAAATGTTGAAGATTACTTGTTATGACATTTCCATCTATAGTTTTTCTTACCGTTGTTGAGTAACATGATCCATTCTCGCATTAATATTTATGTTTCCTCCGCCTTGCTTTCTCCCCACTTCAAACCTAGTAATTATTATACAGGGGACACAAACTTCTTTTGTTTTTTGGATTAAAAAGCTAAAACATTGATTACATAACTTATATAGGACTACTTCATAATCTACCCTACCGACTTTGTTTTTTGGATTAAAAAGCTAAAACATTAAAAAGCAAGGCAGGGGGAGGGGAGGGGCAGGGGGGGAGGGCAAGCAGGGCTGGGGGGGGGGGGAGGGCTGCAGGGGGAGGGGGGGGGGGAGGGCAGCAGGGGGAGGGGGGGGCAGGGGGAGGGGGAGGGGGAGACGGGCAGCAGGGGGAGGGGGAGAGGGGGAGGGGAGGGGGAGGGGAGGGGGAGGGGAGGGCGGGGGAGGGGAGGGAGGAGGGGGGGAGGAGGGGGGGGCAGGGGGGGAGGGGGGGGAGGGGGACGGCAAGGAGGGGAGGGGGGAGGGGCAGTGCGGGGGGGAGGGGGAGGGTGACCGCAGCAGGGGGAGGGGGGGGAGGGACCGCAGCAGGGGGAGGGAAGAGGGGGAGGGCAGCGGGGGGAGGGGAGGGCGCAGGGGGAGGGAAGAGGGGGAGGGCAGCGGGGGAGGGGAGGGGAGGGGAGGGCAGGGGGGGGGGGAGAGGGGAGGGCGGCGAGGGGGGGGAGGGGAGGGGAGCGGCGGGGGGGGAGGGGGGACTGCAGCAGGGGGAGGGGGGGAGGGGGAGGGGGGGAGGGGGAGGGCGAGGGGAGGGGGGAGGGGGACTGCAGGGGGGGAGGGGGAGGGGAGGGCTGCAGGGGGGGGGGGGGGGGAGCTGCAGGGGGGAGGGGGAGGGCAGCGGGGAGGGGGAGGGGAGGGCAACAGGGGGGAGGGGGAGGAGGGCGAGCAGGGGAGGGGGAGGGGGGGGGGGGAGGGGGGAGGGGGGAGGGAGGAGGGGAGGGGGAGGGCAGCGGGGGGGGGGAGGCGCAGGGGGGGAGGGAAGAGGGGGAGGGCAAAGGGGAGGGGGAGGGGGACTGCAGCAGGGGGAGGGGGGAGGGGAGGATGGGGGAGGGGGAGGGTGGACTGCAGCAGGGGGAGGGGGAGGGGACTGCAGCAGGGGGAGGGAAGAGGGGGAGGGGCAGCGGGGGGAGGAGGGGCGACTGCAGCAGGGGGGAGGGGGAGGGGGAGGGCGCAGGGGGGGGGGGGGGGAGGGCAAGGGGGAGGGGGGAGGGGGACCGCAGCGGGGAGGGGGAGGGGGGGGGGGAGGCCTGCAGGGGGAGGGGAGGGGGGAGGGTAGCAGGGGGAGGGGGGGGGGGGACTGCAGGGGGAGGGGGAGGGGGAGGGCTGCAGGGGGGGGGGGGGAGGGGAGAGCGGCGGGGGAGGGGGACCGCAGCAGGGGGGGGGGAGGGGAGGGCTGGGGAGGGGGGGGGAGGGCAGCAGGGGGAGGGGGAGGGGGGACTGCAGCAGGGGGAGGGGGGAGGGGGGAGGGCTGCAGGGGGGGGGGGGGGAGGACTGCAGCAGGGGGAGGGGGAGGGCAGAGGGGGGGGAGGGGGAGGGCAGGGGGGGAGGGGGAGGGGAGGGAAGCAGGGGGGAGGGGGAGGAGGGCAGAGGGGGAGGGGGAGGGGGGAGGGTGCAGGGGGGAGGGAAGAGGGGAGGGGGCAACAGGGGGAGGGGGAGGGCACAGGGGGGGGGAAGAGGGGGAGGGCGGCGGGGAGGGGGAGGGGGACTGCAGCGGGGGCCGCGTTTCTACTTTCTTGCATTTTACGCGTTTCTACTTTCTTGCATTTTACCCTTGAAAGAAGTATCTTACGCGTTTCTACTTTCTTGCATTTTAGGTAATCATGTCTAATCCTAAGGGCCGCGGAGGTCGAGGTGGCTTAGGTGGAAGCCAAGGCCGTGGGACTTTGACTCCGAGGGAGCTTTTTCAGTCACCACTGTACAAGGAAGCGTAACCCTATGTCGAGACACAGGGAGATGATTCACGGGCACGTGACATTGGTGAGCACGTACCGGAGACTCCGATGACTCATACGGAGGAAGGTGAAGGTTCGAACCGTGTACCAAGAAAGGTTTTAAGCCCTACTTGGATTGTGGTAAGTTAGTAAACCTTCATTTCATGATATTTGTATGCAATGATATTCACAATTCACGTGTTTGTTTGGTTTTCAATTCAGGTTTGATGATAACAAGGTTAGTGGGTCCATCACCGACATTTTCCAGGGCCATTTTCGACAACCATGGTTCAATTACAAGTGAGGTCGATGATGCAACAAAGACGCATTGGTGGAACATTTTCACAGTATGTATGAATCGAATTATGAAAAATGAAATTGATTATATTACTTTATTAATATCTTTGTTTAATGTTTGACTAAAGGGTATTTACGAATGGCCTCCTGAGTTAGAAGGCCTAGTGAGGAAGGATTACAAGAAAAAAGCTTCATCTCGTCTGCGAGACTTGCGATACTCGGGTGGTTAAGAAAGCCAAAGAAAGGCCAAAATGGTTGGGGGAGACGATATACGAAGACATGAAGAAGAGAAGTGAAGACCCAACATTTCGGGAAAAAATACGAAAAGGCGAAGAAGAACCGAAGAGGTGGCTCCCTGTCTAATCCAATTGAGCCGTCACACTTTCGGGGTTCTATTTCGGCAGGCAAAGATGCTAGGAAGATGGTAAATATGTTTCATATCTACTACTTAGTGTAATTTACATGAATATGTTCCATAAAGCCTTTGTTAATTAAACAATGTCTACAGGCAAAGAGTAGAGGAGGAGTACTCCCTATTGCTCCCGAGTTGTTCTTGAAGACTCATTTCAAGACCTGTTCTGGAAAAGGAGAAATTCCAAAGAAACAAGAAATCAAAGCAAATCTCGGTACATACTTCTAAACATGATATATGTAGTTAGTTTAGTGTATTTATAAGTTGTTTTGATTGAAAATACACAAAGTAGGAAAGTTAGAACCAAATGTAGGCCAATATAGGCCTTTTTAGGCCTTTTTACTTGAAATTGAATGAATACGAGTACTTTGATGCTAGTTTAAGTTATAACCACCTCAAACATGATATATGTAGTTAGTTTAGTGTATTTATAAGTTGTTTTGATTGAAAATACACAAAGTAGGAAAGTTAGAACCAAATGTAGGCCAATATAGGCCTTTTTAGGCCTTTTTACTTGAAATTGAATGAATACGAGTACTTTGATGCTAGTTTAAGTTATAACCACCTCAAACATGATATATGTAGTTAGTTTAGTGTATTTATAAGTTGTTTTGATTGAAAATACACAAAGTAGGAAAGTTAGAACCAAATGTAGGCCAATATAGGCCTTTTTAGGCCTTTTTACTTGAAATTGAATGAATACGAGTACTTTGATGCTAGTTTAAGTTATAACCACCTCAAACATCATATATGTAGTTAGTTTAGTGTATTTATAAGTTGTTTTGATTGAAAATACACAAAGTAGGAAAGTTAGAACCAAATGTAGGCCAATATAGGCCTTTTTAGGCCTTTTTACTTGAAATTGAATGAATACGAGTACTTTGATGCTAGTTTAAGTTATAACCACCTCAAACATGATATATGTAGTTAGTTTAGTGTATTTATAAGTTGTTTTGATTGAAAATACACAAAGTAGGAAAGTTAGAACCAAATGTAGGCCAATATAGGCCTTTTTACCCACTTTTTACATGAAATTGAATGAATACGAGTACTTTGATGCTAGTTTAAGTTATAACCACCTCAAACATGATATATGTAGTTAGTTTAGTGTATTTATAAGTTGTTTTGATTGAAAATACACAAAGTAGGAAAGTTAGAACCAAATGTAGGCCAATATAGGCCTTTTTACCCACTTTTTACTTGAAATTGAATGAATACGAGTACTTTGATGCTAGTTTAAGTTATAACCACCTCAAACATGATATATGTAGTTAGTTTAGTGTATTTATAAGTTGTTTTGATTGAAAATACACAAAGTAGGAAAGTTAGAACCAAATGTAGGCCAATATAGGCCTTTTTAGGCCTTTTTACTTGAAATTGAATGAATACGAGTACTTTGATGCTAGTTTAAGTTATAACCACCTCAAACATGATATATGTAGTTAGTTTAGTGTATTTATAAGTTGTTTTGATTGAAAATACACAAAGTAGGAAAGTTAGAACCAAATGTAGGCCAATATAGGCCTTTTTAGGCCTTTTTACTTGAAATTGAATGAATACGAGTACTTTGATGCTAGTTTAAGTTATAACCACCTCAAACATGATATATGTAGTTAGTTTAGTGTATTTATAAGTTGTTTTGATTGAAAATACACAAAGTAGGAAAGTTAGAACCAAATGTAGGCCAATATAGGCCTTTTTAGGCCTTTTTACTTGAAATTGAATGAATACGAGTACTTTGATGCTAGTTTAAGTTATAACCACCTCAAACATGATATATGTAGTTAGTTTAGTGTATTTATAAGTTGTTTTGATTGAAAATACACAAAGTAGGAAAGTTAGAACCAAATGTAGGCCAATATAGGCCTTTTTAGGCCTTTTTACTTGAAATTGAATGAATACGAGTACTTTGATGCTAGTTTAAGTTATAACCACCTCAAACATCATATATGTAGTTAGTTTAGTGTATTTATAAGTTGTTTTGATTGAAAATACACAAAGTAGGAAAGTTAGAACCAAATGTAGGCCAATATAGGCCTTTTTAGGCCTTTTTACTTGAAATTGAATGAATACGAGTACTTTGATGCTAGTTTAAGTTATAACCACCTCAAACATGATATATGTAGTTAGTTTAGTGTATTTATAAGTTGTTTTGATTGAAAATACACAAAGTAGGAAAGTTAGAACCAAATGTAGGCCAATATAGGCCTTTTTACCCACTTTTTACATGAAATTGAATGAATACGAGTACTTTGATGCTAGTTTAAGTTATAACCACCTCAAACATGATATATGTAGTTAGTTTAGTGTATTTATAAGTTGTTTTGATTGAAAATACACAAAGTAGGAAAGTTAGAACCAAATGTAGGCCAATATAGGCCTTTTTACCCACTTTTTACTTGAAATTGAATGAATACGAGTACTTTGATGCTAGTTTAAGTTATAACCACCTCAAACATGATATATGTAGTTAGTTTAGTGTATTTATAAGTTGTTTTGATTGAAAATACACAAAGTAGGAAAGTTAGAACCAAATGTAGGCCAATATAGGCCTTTTTAGGCCTTTTTACTTGAAATTGAATGAATACGAGTACTTTGATGCTAGTTTAAGTTATAACCACCTCAAACATCATATATGTAGTTAGTTTAGTGTATTTATAAGTTGTTTTGATTGAAAATACACAAAGTAGGAAAGTTAGAACCAAATGTAGGCCAATATAGGCCTTTTTAGGCCTTTTTACTTGAAATTGAATGAATACGAGTACTTTGATGCTAGTTTAAGTTATAACCACCTCAAACATCATATATGTAGTTAGTTTAGTGTATTTATAAGTTGTTTTGATTGAAAATACACAAAGTAGGAAAGTTAGAACCAAATGTAGGCCAATATAGGCCTTTTTAGGCCTTTTTACTTGAAATTGAATGAATACGAGTACTTTGATGCTAGTTTAAGTTATAACCACCTCAAACATGATATATGTAGTTAGTTTAGTGTATTTATAAGTTGTTTTGATTGAAAATACACAAAGTAGGAAAGTTAGAACCAAATGTAGGCCAATATAGGCCTTTTTACCCACTTTTTACTTGAAATTGAATGAATACGAGTACTTTGATGCTAGTTTAAGTTATAACCACCTCAAACATGATATATGTAGTTAGTTTAGTGTATTTATAAGTTGTTTTGATTGAAAATACACAAAGTAGGAAAGTTAGAACCAAATGTAGGCCAATATAGGCCTTTTTACCCACTTTTTACTTGAAATTGAATGAATACGAGTACTTTGATGCTAGTTTAAGTTATAACCACCTCAAACATCATATATGTAGTTAGTTTAGTGTATTTATAAGTTGTTTTGATTGAAAATACACAAAGTAGGAAAGTTAGAACCAAATGTAGGCCAATATAGGCCTTTTTCCTTTACTTGAAATTGAATGAATACGAGTACTTTGATGCTAGTTTAAGTTATAACCACCTCAAACATGATATATGTAGTTAGTTTAGTGTATTTATAAGTTGTTTTGATTGAAAATACACAAAGTAGGAAAGTTAGAACCAAATGTAGGCCAATATAGGCCTTTTTACCCACTTTTTACTTGAAATTGAATGAATACGAGTACTTTGATGCTAGTTTAAGTTATAACCACCTCAAACATGATATATGTAGTTAGTTTAGTGTATTTATAAGTTGTTTTGATTGAAAATACACAAAGTAGGAAAGTTAGAACCAAATGTAGGCCAATATAGGCCTTTTTACCCACTTTTTACTTGAAATTGAATGAATACGAGTACTTTGATGCTAGTTTAAGTTATAACCACCTCAAACATGATATATGTAGTTAGTTTAGTGTATTTATAAGTTGTTTTGATTGAAAATACACAAAGTAGGAAAGTTAGAACCAAATGTAGGCCAATATAGGCCTTTTTTAGGCCTTTTTACTTGAAATTGAATGAATACGAGTACTTTGATGCTAGTTTAAGTTATAACCACCTCAAACATCATATATGTAGTTAGTTTAGTGTATTTATAAGTTGTTTTGATTGAAAATACACAAAGTAGGAAAGTTAGAACCAAATGTAGGCCAATATAGGCCTTTTTAGGCCTTTTTACTTGAAATTGAATGAATACGAGTACTTTGATGCTAGTTTAAGTTATAACCACCTCAAACATCATATATGTAGTTAGTTTAGTGTATTTATAAGTTGTTTTGATTGAAAATACACAAAGTAGGAAAGTTAGAACCAAATGTAGGCCAATATAGGCCTTTTTAGGCCTTTTACTTGAAATTGAATGAATACGAGTACTTTGATGCTAGTTTAAGTTATAACCACCTCAAACATCATATATGTAGTTAGTTTAGTGTATTTATAAGTTGTTTTGATTGAAAATACACAAAGTAGGAAAGTTAGAACCAAATGTAGGCCAATATAGGCCTTTTTACCCACTTTTACTTGAAATTGAATGAATACGAGTACTTTGATGCTAGTTTAAGTTATAACCACCTCAAACATCATATATGTAGTTAGTTTAGTGTATTTATAAGTTGTTTTGATTGAAAATACACAAAGTAGGAAAGTTAGAACCAAATGTAGGCCAATATAGGCCTTTTTAGGCCTTTTTACTTGAAATTGAATGAATACGAGTACTTTGATGCTAGTTTAAGTTATAACCACCTCAAACATGATATATGTAGTTAGTTTAGTGTATTTATAAGTTGTTTTGATTGAAAATACACAAAGTAGGAAAGTTAGAACCAAATGTAGGCCAATATAGGCCTTTTTACCCACTTTTTACTTGAAATTGAATGAATACGAGTACTTTGATGCTAGTTTAAGTTATAACCACCTCAAACATGATATATGTAGTTAGTTTAGTGTATTTATAAGTTGTTTTGATTGAAAATACACAAAGTAGGAAAGTTAGAACCAAATGTAGGCCAATATAGGCCTTTTTAGCCCTTTTTACTTGAAATTGAATGAATACGAGTACTTTGATGCTAGTTTAAGTTATAACCACCTCAAACATGATATATGTAGTTAGTTTAGTGTATTTATAAGTTGTTTTGATTGAAAATACACAAAGTAGGAAAGTTAGAACCAAATGTAGGCCAATATAGGCCTTTTTAGGCCTTTTACTTGAAATTGAATGAATACGAGTACTTTGATGCTAGTTTAAGTTATAACCACCTCAAACATCATATATGTAGTTAGTTTAGTGTATTTATAAGTTGTTTTGATTGAAAATACACAAAGTAGGAAAGTTAGAACCAAATGTAGGCCAATATAGGCCTTTTTAGGCCTTTTTACTTGAAATTGAATGAATACGAGTACTTTGATGCTAGTTTAAGTTATAACCACCTCAAACATGATATATGTAGTTAGTTTAGTGTATTTATAAGTTGTTTTGATTGAAAATACACAAAGTAGGAAAGTTAGAACCAAATGTAGGCCAATATAGGCCTTTTTTAGGCCCTTTTTACTTGAAATTGAATGAATACGAGTACTTTGATGCTAGTTTAAGTTATAACCACCTCAAACATGATATATGTAGTTAGTTTAGTGTATTTATAAGTTGTTTTGATTGAAAATACACAAAGTAGGAAAGTTAGAACCAAATGTAGGCCAATATAGGCCTTTTTAGGCCTTTTTACTTGAAATTGAATGAATACGAGTACTTTGATGCTAGTTTAAGTTATAACCACCTCAAACATCATATATGTAGTTAGTTTAGTGTATTTATAAGTTGTTTTGATTGAAAATACACAAAGTAGGAAAGTTAGAACCAAATGTAGGCCAATATAGGCCTTTTTAGGCCTTTTTACTTGAAATTGAATGAATACGAGTACTTTGATGCTAGTTTAAGTTATAACCACCTCAAACATGATATATGTAGTTAGTTTAGTGTATTTATAAGTTGTTTTGATTGAAAATACACAAAGTAGGAAAGTTAGAACCAAATGTAGGCTAATATAGGCCTTTTTAGGCCCTTTTTACTTGAAATTGAATGAATACGAGTACTTTGATGCTAGTTTAAGTTATAACCACCTCAAACATGATATATGTAGTTAGTTTAGTGTATTTATAAGTTGTTTTGATTGAAAATACACAAAGTAGGAAAGTTAGAACCAAATGTAGGCTAATATAGGCCTTTTTAGGCCCTTTTACTTGAAATTGAATGAATACGAGTACTTTGATGCTAGTTTAAGTTATAACCACCTCAAACATCATATATGTAGTTAGTTTAGTGTATTTATAAGTTGTTTTGATTGAAAATACACAAAGTAGGAAAGTTAGAACCAAATGTAGGCTAATATAGGCCTTTTTAGGCCTTTTTACTTGAAATTGAATGAATACGAGTACTTTGATGCTAGTTTAAGTTATAACCACCTCAAACATCATATATGTAGTTAGTTTAGTGTATTTATAAGTTGTTTTGATTGAAAATACACAAAGTAGGAAAGTTAGAACCAAATGTAGGCTAATATAGGCCTTTTTAGGCCTTTTTACTTGAAATTGAATGAATACGAGTACTTTGATGCTAGTTTAAGTTATAACCACCTCAAACATCATATATGTAGTTAGTTTAGTGTATTTATAAGTTGTTTTGATTGAAAATACACAAAGTAGGAAAGTTAGAACCAAATGTAGGCCAATATAGGCCTTTTTAGGCCTTTTTACTTGAAATTGAATGAATACGAGTACTTTGATGCTAGTTTAAGTTATAACCACCTCAAACATGATATATGTAGTTAGTTTAGTGTATTTATAAGTTGTTTTGATTGAAAATACACAAAGTAGGAAAGTTAGAACCAAATGTAGGCTAATATAGGCCATTTTAGGCACTTTTTACTTGAAATTGAATGAATACGAGTACTTTGATGCTAGTTTAAGTTATAACCACCTCAAACATCATATATGTAGTTAGTTTAGTGTATTTATAAGTTGTTTTGATTGAAAATACACAAAGTAGGAAAGTTAGAACCAAATGTAGGCCAATATAGGCCTTTTTAGGCACTTTTTACTTGAAATTGAATGAATACGAGTACTTTGATGCTAGTTTAAGTTATAACCACCTCAAACATCATATATGTAGTTAGTTTAGTGTATTTATAAGTTGTTTTGATTGAAAATACACAAAGTAGGAAAGTTAGAACCAAATGTAGGCCAATATAGGCCATTTTAGGCCTTTTTACTTGAAATTGAATGAATACGAGTACTTTGATGCTAGTTTAAGTTATAACCACCTCAAACATCATATATGTAGTTAGTTTAGTGTATTTATAAGTTGTTTTGATTGAAAATACACAAAGTAGGAAAGTTAGAACCAAATGTAGGCTAATATAGGCCATTTTAGGCCTTTTTACTTGAAATTGAATGAATACGAGTACTTTGATGCTAGTTTAAGTTATAACCACCTCAAACATCATATATGTAGTTAGTTTAGTGTATTTATAAGTTGTTTTGATTGAAAATACACAAAGTAGGAAAGTTAGAACCAAATGTAGGCTAATATAGGCCTTTTTAGGCCTTTTTACTTGAAATTGAATGAATACGAGTACTTTGATGCTAGTTTAAGTTATAACCACCTCAAACATCATATATGTAGTTAGTTTAGTGTATTTATAAGTTGTTTTGATTGAAAATACACAAAGTAGGAAAGTTAGAACCAAATGTAGGCTAATATAGGCCATTTTAGGCCTTTTTACTCGAAATTGAATGAATACGAGTACTTTGATGCTAGTTTAAGTTATAACCACCTCAAACATCATATATGTAGTTAGTTTAGTGTATTTATAAGTTGTTTTGATTGAAAATACACAAAGTAGGAAAGTTAGAACCAAATGTAGGCCAATATAGGCCATTTTAGGCCTTTTTACTTGAAATTGAATGAATACGAGTACTTTGATGCTAGTTTAAGTTATAACCACCTCAAACATCATATATGTAGTTATTTTAGTGTATTTATAAGTTGTTTTGATTGAAAATACACAAAGTAGGAAAGTTAGAACCAAATGTAGGCTAATATAGGCCATTTTAGGCCTTTTTACTTGAAATTGAATGAATACGAGTACTTTGATGCTAGTTTAAGTTATAACCACCTCAAACATCATATATGTAGTTAGTTTAGTGTATTTATAAGTTGTTTTGATTGAAAATACACAAAGTAGGAAAGTTAGAACCGAATGTAGGCTAATATAGGCCATTTTAGGCCTTTTTACTTGAAATTGAATGAATACGAGTACTTTGATGCTAGTTTAAGTTATAACCACCTCAAACATCATATATGTAGTTAGTTTAGTGTATTTATAAGTTGTTTTGATTGAAAATACACAAAGTAGGAAAGTTAGAACCAAATGTAGGCTAATATAGGCCATTTTAGGCCTTTTTACTTGAAATTGAATGAATACGAGTACTTTGATGCTAGTTTAAGTTATAACCACCTCAAACATCATATATGTAGTTAGTTTAGTGTATTTATAAGTTGTTTTGATTGAAAATACACAAAGTAGGAAAGTTAGAACCAAATGTAGGCTAATATAGGCCATTTTAGGCCTTTTTACTTGAAATTGAATGAATACGAGTACTTTGATGCTAGTTTAAGTTATAACCACCTCAAACATCATATATGTAGTTAGTTTAGTGTATTTATAAGTTGTTTTGATTGAAAATACACAAAGCAGGAAAGTTAGAACCAAATGTAGGCTAATATAGGCCATTTTAGGCCTTTTTACTTGAAATTGAATGAATACGAGTACTTTGATGCTAGTTTAAGTTATAACCACCTCAAACATCATATATGTAGTTAGTTTAGTGTATTTATAAGTTGTTTTGATTGAAAATACACAAAGCAGGAAAGTTAGAACCAAATGTAGGCTAATATAGGCCATTTTAGGCCTTTTTACTTGAAATTGAATGAATACGAGTACTTTGATGCTAGTTTAAGTTATAACAACCTAAAACATCATATATGTAGTTAGTTTAGTGTATTTATAAGTTTTTTTGATTGAAAATACACAAAGTAGGAAAGTTAGAACCAAATGTAGGCTAATATAGGCCATTTTAGGCCTTTTTACTTGAAATTGAATGAATACGAGTACTTTGATGCTAGTTTAAGTTATAACCACCTCAAACATCATATATGTAGTTAGTTTAGTGTATTTATAAGTTGTTTTGATTGAAAATACACAAAGTAGGAAAGTTAGAACCAAATGTAGGCTAATATAGGCCATTTTAGGCCTTTTTACTTGAAATTGAATGAATACGAGTACTTTGATGCTAGTTTAAGTTATAACCACCTCAAACATCATATATGTAGTTAGTTTAGTGTATTTATAAGTTGTTTTGATTGAAAATACACAAAGCAGGAAAGTTAGAACCAAATGTAGGCTAATATAGGTCATTTTAGGCCTTTTTACTTGAAATTGAATGAATACGAGTACTTTGATGCTAGTTTAAGTTATAACCACCTCAAACATCATATATATAGTTAGTTTAGTGTATTTATAAGTTGTTTTGATTGAAAATACACAAAGTAGGAAAGTTAGAACCAAATGTAGGCTAATATAGGCCATTTTAGGCCTTTTTACTTGAAATTGAATGAATACGAGTACTTTGATGCTAGTTTAAGTTATAACCACCTCAAACATCATATATGTAGTTAGTTTAGTGTATTTATAAGTTGTTTTGATTGAAAATACACAAAGCAGGAAAGTTAGAACCAAATGTAGGCTAATATAGGCCATTTTAGGCCTTTTTACTTGAAATTAAATGAATACGAGTACTTTGATGCTAGTTTAAGTTATAACCACCTCAAACATCAGATATGTAGTTAGTTTAGTGTATTTATAAGTTGTTTTGATTGAAAATACACAAAGTAGGAAAGTTAGAACCAAATGTAGGCTAATATAGGCCATTTTAGGCCTTTTTACTTGAAATTGAATGAATACGAGTACTTTGATGCTAGTTTAAGTTATAACCACCTCAAACATCATATATGTAGTTAGTTTAGTGTATTTATAAGTTGTTTTGATTGAAAATACACAAAGCTGGAAAGTTAGAACCAAATGTAGGCTAATATAGGCCATTTTAGGCCTTTTTACTTGAAATTGAATGAATACGAGTACTTTGATGCTAGTTTAAGTTATAACCACCTCAAACATCATATATGTAGTTAGTTTAGTGTATTTATAAGTTGTTTTGATTGAAAATACACAAAGTAGGAAAGTTAGAACCAAATGTAGGCTAATATAGGTCATTTTAGGCCTTTTTACTTGAAATTGAATGAATACGAGTACTTTGATGCTAGTTTAAGTTATAACCACCTCAAACATCATATATGTAGTTAGTTTAGTGTATTTATAAGTTGTTTTGATTGAAAATACACAAAGTAGGAAAGTTAGAACCAAATGTAGGCTAATATAGGCCATTATAGGCCTTTTTACTTGAAATTGAATGAATACGAGTACTTTGATGCTAGTTTAAGTTATAACCACCTCAAACATCATATATGTAGTTAGTTTAGTGTATTTATAAGTTGTTTTGATTGAAAATACAGAAAGTAGGAAAGTTAGAACCAAATGTAGGCTAATATAGGCCATTTTAGGCCTTTTTACTTGAAATTGAATGAATACGAGTACTTTGATGCTAGTTTAAGTTATAACCACCTCAAACATCATATATGTAGTTAGTTTAGTGTATTTATAAGTTGTTTTGATTGAAAATACACAAAGTAGGAAAGTTAGAACCAAATGTAGGCTAATATAGGCCATTTTAGGCCTTTTTACTTGAAATTGAATGAATACGAGTACTTTGATGCTAGTTTAAGTTATAACCACCTCAAACATCATATATGTAGTTTGTTTAGTGTATTTATAAGTTGTTTTGATTGAAAATACACAAAGTAGGAAAGTTAGAACCAAATGTAGGCTAATATAGGCCATTTTAGGCCTTTTTACTTGAAATTGAATGAATACGAGTACTTTGATCACTAGAGGAAAAAACCCCAAGGGCTGCGGTCAAAAAGGGCCCAAGGGCTGCGTTTTCTGACCGCAGCCATTAGACTAGCAGCCCTTGCCATTTAGGAAGGGCTGCGGTTTTTAACCGCACTCTTAGTGGGTTAAGGGGTCGCGGTCGAAAAAAACCGCAGCCCTTAGTGGGTTAAGGGCTGCGGTTAAGGGCCAAAACCGCAGCCCTTAACTCACCAAGGGCTGCGGTTTTGGCCCTTAACCGCAGCCCTTAACCCACTAAGGGCTGCGGTTTTTCCAAAAACCGCAGCCCTTGTGACCCAAAAAAAAAAAAAAAAAAAATTTTTTTTTTTTTTGCATTTTTTTGTCCTAAATGATCCAATAATAGTTACATATATATATAAGTATCACTTTTCATTGCAACTTATGTTATTCATACAAATAGAAAGAAAATAGCAACAAATTAAAATGTAGTAGTCGAGCATAAACTCCAGCATCAACACCAACATCCGCCCAACCACCAACACCATCCGCAACACCAACCAGCTTGTTTTTATATGCATATGAAGTGAGCATCTTCTCCTCCAGTTTCTACCTTGTCAGGATGTGGCAGGTAACACCATCCTGAATGAATCATGTCCTACAATATCCAAGATCAGAAAATAAGAACCAATCCTACAAATATCCATAACTAACTAAATTCATCAACTTTAAGCATGAACTAAGCAATGATGGCAAAAAACAATTAAACAAAACCAGCACCATGATCCCAAAGGGGCCAACAATGCCCATACTAATTCCTCGAACAATCATCTTCAACTAAGGGGGAAAAGGGGAAAAATAAGGTTCATCCTCGAACAATCAATTTCGGATAAATGGGTTCTAATTTCTAAAACATAATTCGATTAAAAGCAAGACAAAAAAAAGAGAAAGAATAACACATACCTTTTTCTCATACTCCGTAGATTAATACAAATCAATATATAACGCCTTACTCTAATGAAATTAACCCATACAACGCCTGCATCGAAAACAACTCCAATATTCAATCAATTATGTTTAGTTCAACCGAAAGAACATATTCAAATATCACTGTCAATTTAAGTTTAATTTTTAGTCATATACTAGTTAACGTAATAATAATTATACACTTCTGAACTTGTTGGCTCTAAAGTCTAAACTTAATTTACAAGTCTTACTCAATTGAGTTAAACTTGTTTCTTGAAATAAGACAAATTAAGGCGAGGAGAACAAAGTCTAATCTCAGGTTGTACATTATAAGGCATATACAAGTGAACAATATGACAATGCTTGCCGACATCAAAAGAAATTGCGGCAGCAACAAAAGAACAACAACTATAAGTCCACATGCAATGCAACACTTTCAAAGCACATGATATTTTTCATTTTAGTAGTACAAACTTTCAACTTGCAAAAGCATGGACTTAAACTCGTATCTGGAGTCTGGGCACCACTTTCAAAGCAAGAATCATCAAACATGACCAGAGCACATGTATTATGAAATGCAAAAAACACCTAAAGAACAAAAATCAAAGAGAAAATAATAATTATGAAGGAGTTTATACAAAGCATTCATTGACTTGTTGTCAATGAACCCCGTATATACGCTTTATTATGATTGTCAATCCATAGAAAATTGCAGCAGTTCGAAACCAAAAGATACACCGGATATAAGATTACCGGATTTACCACTTGCATAAGAACATACCACCATCAAACTACAATTACTAATTATGAAGGAGTTCAAGACTTGAAGTTGCTTTATATTTACGTAGGTTGTAGCTACATCAAGTAAACTAAGAACTTCTAAGAAAACAACCGGATTAATGGGACAACAGTCTTAACTCTTACGTAATACCACCAACAAATTAAAGTTAGCAAAAGAAGCAATACAACTCATACCGAGCCATCCGAGAATAAAAGGAAAAGAACTAGAGCAATGGTTTTCCATCAAAACACCATCATGCACAAGAATATTCGTTGCAAATGATGTTTATACAAATATAGAGAAAATGTGAATCGTTTTTGAATCTAGTGTTATGAATTAAACAAAGTCGACGTGTGTTTGCAGGGGCGTGGGAGGCGCGGGGGGGGGTCCGTGCATGGGGGTGGTGTGCGGGGTCATGTAGGGGATGAGGGGGTACGACAGGAGGTGGGGGGCAGTGGAGTAGGGGGGTCCTGTGCATGGGAGGGGTGTAAGTGCGGGGGATGTGGGAGAGGGGGTCCGTGTGCATGGGGGTGGTGTGCGGGGTTATGTAGGGGGTGGGGGTACGGCGATGCGGGGGTCGTGGAGCGGGGGGCAGTTGGGTGTGTGCGGGGGATGTGCGGGGGTGTGAGGGATGTGGGAGGGTTGTTGTCTGCATGGGGGTGGTGTGTAGAGCTATGTAGGGGGGTGGGGAGTACGGCAGAGAGTGGGGGCGTGGAGCAGGGGGTCCGTGGGGGCCGTGGAGCGGGGGTCCGTTGGGTGTGTGTGCGGGGTTGTGCATGGGTGTGAGTGCAGGGGCGTGCGCAGGGGGTGTCTGTGTTTGTGCGGCTATGTAGGGGGTGGGACTAAAGGAGCATGAAAATGGTGCATACTGATAGGGACTAAAGGAGCATGAAATTATAACTCATTCGTCCATGTTAATAAAAACCATGATTTCCATCATGTAAGAATAGTGTCTTCCTTAGCCTGCAAAATTAGTTATGGTAAGACTTTTGCCACACACAGTCACAAATATGTAATATATTACAGAAGCTCCACAAATTGAATGAACACAAGTGGCACTGTCAAAGGCTCAAAGCCAAAACAAAGAGGAACAGGGAAGAGAGGTGAGAGTAGTGAGAAGAGAAGAATAAAAAGGTTAACTTCGAAAATAGAGTTCAAATACCCGAACAAGATTCCGAGCATGAGTGCAACAACTTAAATATGGAAATCGGAAAACATATGAAATCAAGGAGCCGTGAGTAGGTCTCGTATAATTCATAGCACAACACAAGCATCTTTTCTCGAAATGGAGAAGTAGAAGCTCTAGCCAACATGAGGAGGAAAACTAGGAAAGGTATATCAATTCTTGTTCTTAAGAGATCTAAATAAGTCCATCTCATATCAACGCATTATGCATATATACTAAATAATTTCACATTAGAGGGAATCCTATCCATCTCCAACTAATTCCACCAGCACATAAACACACATAAAACCAAAGGCTCATTCATGGCCTCTCCGAAAACTTCACATGATAAGTCCAATTCTAAAAATCCTAAAACAAGGGTTTTAGTGCATTACTGAACACAATCAATCAAACCTTCAAAGCTAATCCAATGTTCATAACGTCATAGTCATCATTCACCAATTAGCTACTGCAACAAATTATATTGAATTAATAACAATAAATATAACAATAATAAGTCAATAATATAACAATAAATTTACAACAAAATCATAGACAGTAGTAGTAAGTTCTAGATTAATTATAAACAAAACAATCACTTATCACTATGCAAATTCAGCACTTCCACAAATCCAAACAGAATTCATTGAACATACCAATTCCAAAAAAAAAAGTGCTTTCCTACCAAAATATAACATTTCATATTTCAACACAATCCAAGAACTAAAGGAGAAGAACGAGGGAAACTAGAATAATTCAATCTAGAACTTATCAATCCTCCCATAGCAAGCGAATATACAAAACATCTATTCTCAAAATTGCATTCCAACAAAATGACCAATTTAAGTGACGTAGGAAGGTTAGCGAACAAGTTCGACGAAGAAGTTCGACAAAAGTCTTGAAATGATTTCCACTAATTAGACCTCCGGAGTCCGATTGCTTATTGTGATACCTTTCTGGAAGCGGAACGGGCCAACGAGTCAAACTCATCGCTATGCCATGACGTACAGGCTTTTTAAGCCATCCGAGGTCGTTTAGGGCCCGAAAACAAAGATTTTAAGTATTTCCGGATTTTATTATTTCCTTATTTTCGTATTAGGGTTTTGTTTTGAGTATTTAAACAACTTTAGGTCATTATTTGGAGGCGTTTTTGACTTTTAATAATATTTCGGAGTTTTACTCTTTGTCCGGTGGATTCCGGATTTTCTACGGATTTATCGCTTGTAAATGCATGCATTCTTTGACCGAGTTTAGCGCTTGTTTTTCTCTTAGATTTTCCGACTGCGTCATTAAGTATCAACAATTCAAGCCTCACAATCACAATCCACAACAAACACATCGTCGAGACCGCATATCAACATCTAAATATATGAATCCAAAGAATTCTATTCTAAACCTGAAGACTGAAGTCTGGCGCATTGATTTCAACTCAAAAGCATATTTAGCAAAATGGGTATTCATTATTGAAGATAATTGCAGTTTATTGACACCTAAAAATCAACTCAAACAATCATACTATATATCCCAAGAAGAACAAGAAAATTCAAGGAGGCCATAAAATCCAGAATCCAATCAACGAAATATGCCCATAAAATTCAATCAATGAAACATGCCCATATCATCAAAAATAGAAAACCTCCAAATAATATTCAAGTAAAGTGTAAAATCAAATTAAAATGGGAGATCGACCAAATCTATTTCAACAAAATTAACCTAATCGAATCAATTTCGGGTGAAAAATCGCTTAATCATAAAATCGAACAACAACAAATTAACAAAATCAACACGAGATCTCATTCATACTTTAACAATGTGACATTTATGTACAGAATAATCTTTATCTTAATTCAAAACAAAAAAAAAAGTGAGAGAAACCTTGTTGGTGGCCATCTCGACAGAGAGCAGCACCGCACGAAGGGGAAAGAGAGAGAGCAGCAGCCCAAACACATCCCACCCACCTGCAGCCCCCCTCCAAATCCCACCCATCCGCACACACACATCCCCACCCTTCACACACCCACATCCCACCCGGGCCCCTCCACATCCCACTCCGCACACACACACCAACCTACACACACCCTTCACACACCTCCACTCATATCCAGCCTTCCCAACCCCCCGCCAGCCACCCCCTTTACACCCCCTCGCCAGCCCCTCCCCACAAAAAACCAAAAAAAAAATCAATTTTAGGCCTTTTTACTTGAAATTGAATGAATACGAGTACTTTGATGCTAGTTTAAGTTATAACCACCTCAAACATCATATATGTAGTTAGTTTAGTGTATTTATAAGTTGTTTTGATTGAAAATACACAAAGTAGGAAAGTTAGAACCAAATGTAGGCTAATATAGGCCATTTTAGGCCTTTTTACTTGAAATTGAATGAATACGAGTACTTTGATGCTAGTTTAAGTTATAACCACCTCAAACATCATATATGTAGTTAGTTTAGTGTATTTATAAGTTGTTTTGATTAAAAATACACAAAGTAGGAAAGTTAGAACCAAATGTAGGCTAATATAGGCCATTTTAGGCCTTTTTACTTGAAATTGAATGAATACGAGTACTTTGATGCTAGTTTAAGTTATAACCACCTCAAACATCATATATGTAGTTAGTTTAGTGCATTTATAAGTTGTTTTGATTGAAAATACACAAAGCAGGAAAGTTAGAACCAAATGTAGGCTAATATAGGCCATTTTAGGCCTTTTTACTTGAAATTGAATGAATACGAGTACTTTGATGCTAGTTTAAGTTATAACCACCTCAAACATCATATATGTAGTTAGTTTAGTGTATTTATAAGTTGTTTTGATTGAAAATACACAAAGTAGGAAAGTTAGAACCAAATGTAGGCTAATATAGGCCATTTTAGGCCTTTTTACTTGAAATTGAATGAATACGAGTACTTTGATGCTAGTTTAAGTTATAACCACCTCAAACATCATATATGTAGTTAGTTTAGTGTATTTATAAGTTGTTTTGATTGAAAATACACAAAGTAGGAAAGTTAGAACCAAATGTAGGCTAATATAGGCCATTTTAGGCCTTTTTACTTGAAATTGAATGAATACGAGTACTTTGATGCTAGTTTAAGTTATAACCACCTCAAACATCATATATGTAGTTAGTTTAGTGTATTTATAAGTTGTTTTGATTGAAAATACACAAAGCAGGAAAGTTAGAACCAAATGTAGGCTAATATAGGCCATTTTAGGCCTTTTTACTTGAAATTGAATGAATACGAGTACTTTGATGCTAGTTTAAGTTATAACCACCTCAAACATCATATATGTAGTTAGTTTAGTGTATTTATAAGTTGTTTTGATTGAAAATACACAAAGTAGGAAAGTTAGAACCAAATGTAGGCTAATATAGGCCATTTTAGGCCTTTTTACTTGAAATTGAATGAATACGAGTACTTTGATGCTAGTTTAAGTTATAACCACCTCAAACATCATATATGTAGTTAGTTTAGTGTATTTATAAGTTGTTTTGATTGAAAATACACAAAGCAGGAAAGTTAGAACCAAATGTAGGCTAATATAGGCCATTTTAGGCCTTTTTACTTGAAATTGAATGAATACGAGTACTTTGATGCTAGTTTAAGTTATAACCACCTCAAACATCATATATGTAGTTAGTTTAGTGTATTTATAAGTTGTTTTGATTGAAAATACACAAAGTAGGAAAGTTAGAACCAAATGTAGGCTAATATAGGCCATTTTAGGCCTTTTTACTTGAAATTGAATGAATACGAGTACTTTGATGCTAGTTTAAGTTATAACCACCTCAAACATCATATATGTAGTTAGTTTAGTGTATTTATAAGTTGTTTTGATTGAAAATACACAAAGTAGGAAAGTTAGAACCAAATGTAGGCTAATATAGGCCATTTTAGGCCTTTTTACTTGAAATTGAATGAATACGAGTACTTTGATGCTAGTTTAAGTTATAACCACCTCAAACATCATATATGTAGTTAGTTTAGTGTATTTATAAGTTGTTTTGATTGAAAATACACAAAGTAGGAAAGTTAGAACCAAATGTAGGCTAATATAGGCCATTTTAGGCCTTTTTACTTGAAATTGAATGAATACGAGTACTTTGATGCTAGTTTAAGTTATAACCACCTCAAACATCATATATGTAGTTAGTTTAGTGTATTTATAAGTTGTTTTGATTGAAAATACACAAAGTAGGAAAGTTAGAACCAAATGTAGGCTAATATAGGCCATTTTAGGCCTTTTTACTTGAAATTGAATGAATACGAGTACTTTGATGCTAGTTTAAGTTATAACCACCTCAAACATCATATATGTAGTTAGTTTAGTGTATTTATAAGTTGTTTTGATTGAAAATACACAAAGCAGGAAAGTTAGAACCAAATGTAGGCTAATATAGGCCATTTTAGGCCTTTTTACTTGAAATTGAATGAATACGAGTACTTTGATGCTAGTTTAAGTTATAACCACCTCAAACATCATATATGTAGTTAGTTTAGTGTATTTATAAGTTGTTTTGATTGAAAATACACAAAGTAGGAAAGTTAGAACCAAATGTAGGCTAATATAGGCCATTTTAGGCCATTTACTTGAAATTGAATGAATACGAGTACTTTGATGCTAGTTTAAGTTATAACCACCTCAAACATCATATATGTAGTTAGTTTAGTGTATTTATAAGTTGTTTTGATTGAAAATACACAAAGTAGGAAAGTTAGAACCAAATGTAGGCTAATATAGGCCATTTTAGGCCTTTTTACTTGAAATTGAATGAATACGAGTACTTTGATGCTAGTTTAAGTTATAACCACCTCAAACATCATATATGTAGTTAGTTTAGTGTATTTATAAGTTGTTTTGATTGAAAATACACAAAGCAGGAAAGTTAGAACCAAATGTAGGCTAATATAGGCCATTTTAGGCCTTTTTACTTGAAATTGAATGAATACGAGTACTTTGATGCTAGTTTAAGTTATAACCACCTCAAACATCATATATGTAGTTAGTTTAGTGTATTTATAAGTTGTTTTGATTGAAAATACACAAAGTAGGAAAGTTAGAACCAAATGTAGGCTAATATAGGCCATTTTAGGCCTTTTTACTTGAAATTGAATGAATACGAGTACTTTGATGCTAGTTTAAGTTATAACCACCTCAAACATCATATATGTAGTTAGTTTAGTGTATTTATAAGTTGTTTTGATTGAAAATACACAAAGTAGGAAAGTTAGAACCAAATGTAGGCTAATATAGGCCATTTTAGGCCTTTTTACTTGAAATTGAATGAATACGAGTACTTTGATGCTAGTTTAAGTTATAACCACCTCAAACATCATATATGTAGTTAGTTTAGTGTATTTATAAGTTGTTTTGATTGAAAATACACAAAGCAGGAAAGTTAGAACCAAATGTAGGCTAATATAGGCCATTTTAGGCCTTTTTACTTGAAATTGAATGAATACGAGTACTTTGATGCTAGTTTAAGTTATAACCACCTCAAACATCATATATGTAGTTAGTTTAGTGTATTTATAAGTTGTTTTGATTGAAAATACACAAAGTAGGAAAGTTAGAACCAAATGTAGGCTAATATAGGCCATTTTAGGCCTTTTTACTTGAAATTGAATGAATACGAGTACTTTGATGCTAGTTTAAGTTATAACCACCTCAAACATCATATATGTAGTTAGTTTAGTGTATTTATAAGTTGTTTTGATTGAAAATACACAAAGTAGGAAAGTTAGAACCAAATGTAGGCTAATATAGGCCATTTTAGGCCTTTTTACTTGAAATTGAATGAATACGAGTACTTTGATGCTAGTTTAAGTTATAACCACCTCAAACATCATATATGTAGTTAGTTTAGTGTATTTATAAGTTGTTTTGATTGAAAATACACAAAGTAGGAAAGTTAGAACCAAATGTAGGCTAATATAGGCCATTTTAGGCCTTTTTACTTGAAATTGAATGAATACGAGTACTTTGATGCTAGTTTAAGTTATAACCACCTCAAACATCATATATGTAGTTAGTTTAGTGTATTTATAAGTTGTTTTGATTGAAAATACACAAAGCAGGAAAGTTAGAACCAAATGTAGGCTAATATAGGCCATTTTAGGCCTTTTACTTGAAATTGAATGAATACGAGTACTTTGATGCTAGTTTAAGTTATAACCACCTCAAACATCATATATGTAGTTAGTTTAGTGTATTTATAAGTTGTTTTGATTGAAAATACACAAAGTAGGAAAGTTAGAACCAAATGTAGGCTAATATAGGCCATTTTAGGCCTTTTTACTTGAAATTGAATGAATACGAGTACTTTGATGCTAGTTTAAGTTATAACCACCTCAAACATCATATA